>SJYC01130292.1:0-11326 GCA_006408675.1 Madoqua kirkii | reverse complement strand
GGGGGGGTGGTTGGGAGCTCGGGTGGCGGTGATTTCATGAGGGCCGAGCAGAGCTCGCGTGGGACCGAGCACAGTCATCCCTCCAGGGGACACATCCGCAGCGGGCAAACCTCGGGGAGGTCTGAGGGTCCAGACACCGCCACGGACACGGCAGCACTCTATGCCATGGCCCGGACAGGGAGCAAACCCCAGCGCCCATCCACCCACGGCGGGCTCAAGAAGGGGTGGCATCGATGGAGCATGGAGCCATCACTCCGTCATAAGAAAAATAGTCCAGTACTGCCATTTGTCACAAGCGATGATGGACCTAGAGACTCTTATTCTTGGTGGAGAATGTCAGACCACGTTGGACAGAGGCATGTGGAACGTGTGAAAAATACAAAACGAAGCTAGTTGCCGAGGAGAAACCGACTCACGCAGAAACCCACCTTAGGGTAAGGCACGCGGAAAGGCAGCGGTGGACAGATGACTGTGGCGCTGCAACCGACAGATACGCAGGAGCCTGTCTAAAGGGAGAGGCGCCAAGGTTATCCTGTCAGTACCCTGGAACAACCTCAAGTGGAAAAGAATCTGAAAGCCTATACGAAACCCGAGATGTGTACAGGGGAAAGAGAATCACTTCACGGTCCATCAGAAACCAGCAGAATGTTGGGAATCCACTGTGCTTCCGCCAACAACCGTGACTACGACGTTGGAGTAAGCTTTGAAAAGGAAACGAAATCAACAGGCAACGAAGTCAGGGGGAAACAGGCGAGCTATGACAATCTCACCCTGGGCGCATATCCGTGAAAGCCGCCACTCTTCATTCGGAAAGACACTTGCCACCCCCAAGGTCATAGGTGCACCGTTTTCCATAGCCGAGACGTCGAGAAAACCTTAGTGCCCATCCCCAGGGGCTCAGCCACGAGGATGCAATATCGGAGAAAGGGAGAGATCGGATATCACTGAGTTGTCCACAAGAGTCAGATAGTGTCAGTGGCTGCAACTGTGGCTGGTGGTGCAGAGTATTACCCTTGTAGAGGGAAGTCAAAGAGACAAGGTCACAGATGGCTGGAATCCAAAGTGGTGTACAAATTAATCCCTGGGCCAACCAGCCACAGATTCTCAGACACAGGAAAGCAACTTCAGGCTTCCCAAGGGCACAGTGAGGGATGCAGGGATGAATGAGGAGCCGGGCTCAACGGATATACCGTGCCAGTACTGGGTGGAAAGGAGAGGAGGAACAAGGACACACGGGATACCGCAGGGAACGAGATCCCGTATGCTGCCAAGTCATCACCCGCAATGGAAACCGATCTGAACACGTACTCCGCCCCACCACCCACCCCCAAACACAGGACTGAATCCCAACGCTGTACAGCGGAACCGGACACCGGGGTGTAGCTCAGCTACACTTCCGCGACAACAACGGCTACTCCGGGGAAGTCGATCGGTCGAGGATCAGTCCAGCAATAGGAAAAAGAAGAGCTTACATTAGGATCCAGCAAACCCAACCCTGGCCACCCATCGGGAAAAGACAACAAACACCCCTAAATGGGGAGAGATGCAGGCATCCCCAGGCTCACCGCATCCCTCTGTGCCGTAGCCGAGACATGGGAAACGCCTAAGTGCCCGTCGGCACGTGGCCGGCACAAGAAGGCGAGGGATACCTGGACCGTGGAATATGACGCAGCCCTCAAGAAGGAGCCGCCATCGCCGCGGGCCGCAACGTCAGACGGACCCTCAGAAGGGTCCACCGAGTGAAGACATTCGGGTGGAGAGGGACAAAGCTCTGTGGACTCTAACGACGAATACAGACGAATCTATGTGCAAAGGGGAAACCGACCTAGAAAGTGTTGTACAGATTAATCCTTGGGCCAACCAGCCACAGACTCTCAGACACAGGAAAGCAGCTTCGGGCTTCCCAAGGGCACAGTCAGGGACGCAGGGATGAGTGAGGAGCCGGGCTCAACGGATATACCGTACCAGTACTGCGTGGAAAGGAGAGGAGGAACAAGGACACACGGGATACCGCAGGGAACGAGATCCCGTATGCTGCCAAGTCATCACCCGCAATGGAAACCGATCTGAACACGTACTCCGCCCCACCCCCCACCCCCAAACACAGGACTGAATCCCAACGCTGTACAGCGGAACCGGACACCGGGGTGTAGCTCAGCTACACTTCCGCGACAACAACGGCTACTCCGGGGAAGTCGATCGGTCGAGGATCAGTCCAGCAATAGGAAAAAGAAGAGCTTACATTAGGATCCAGCAAACCCAACCCTGGCCACCCATCGGGAAAAGACTACAAACATCCCTAATGGGGAGAGATGCAGGCATCCCCTAGGCTCACCGCATCCCTCTGCACCATAGCCGAGACATGAGATATGCCCAAGTTCCCATTGGTCCGTTGACTGCCCAAGAAGGTGAGGGATATCAGTACCGTGGAATATGATGCAGCCCTCAAGAAGGAGCCACTGTCACCCTGGGCGGCAAAGTCAAAGGGGCCCACAGAATGGTCCACTGAATGAAGTGAGTCGGATGGAGAGGGCCAAAGCTGTGTGGACTCTAACAATGAATACAAATGAATATGTAGCCTGAGCAAGTCCCAGCCTCCTTCCTTAATTGCCCTGTTATTCTTGCCTTGGGTTTTCTGTCGATAAAGAATGAATCTCTGAATGCTTTATCTAGGGATGGGAGGGTGGGAGAATATACCTCCTGCCTCAAGCCCAGATTGGCTCACAATGAGCCCTATGTGGCACAGTTCTTGCAAGTGAATGAGCCTCGATAGAGTAGAGAGAAAATCTCAAGCTGCACAAACTGTAGCAAATCATCCCCACATCATGCAGAATATGGATCGTAGCTCAGGACGTTTCTTGGCCTCAAAAAGCCTCATGCTGGGATGGCTGGGGCCTGTCAGGAAGAGTCCCTATATCTTCTCCAAAGCAAAATGAGCTCCTGCAGCTGCTAGAGACTCAAGAGGCTGTTCCTAGCTGGAGTCAGCCTGACATGGTCAGAGTCTCCTGACTGGGTCACCAAACTCAACTTTGTGTGCCTAACAGTAAGGCCAAACAAATGGAAACATCAGAGTTTGGAGCAGAGAAAATTTTATTGCTGGGCCAAGCAAGGAGATCGAGTGGCTTGTGTTCATAAAAAGAGGAACTGTCTGACAGTGTCGGGGGAGAATTTTTATGGGCAAATTTAGAGTGAGGGCTCCAGGGTGTATGGCTTCTAATTGGGTGATGGTGAGGAAACAGGGTGGTATTCCAGAATCAAAGCCTCAATCTGAAGTTACCACCCTTTACCTGAGTGAGGACCTTGGTTTCTCCAGAACTGAAAGAATTGTTATGTATAATCCTTCAGGAGGAAACAGGACCTTGCCCAGTAGATGCCTTGACTTCTTGATTGCTTCTCCTTTGTTTCTGCATTCCCTCACTTCCCTGATTAAGAAGTGTTTCAGTTTGTCCTTTGGAAATCAGTGAAAGTGTAGGAGGCTGTAGCCTTTTTTTTCCCCTGAAAACAGGAAAGGAAAGCAGAAAATATCTGCACTCCAGAGGGCCCCACAAGGTCCTGTTATTTCAGTTTTCTTTTATAAACATCTCCTTGTTATTTGTTCTTTCTTTAGTCTTTTCTCAGCTGTGATGGGAAAGAGAGATATATTTTTGTTTTATCAGTTCAGTTCAGTCGCTCAATCATATCTGACTCTGTGACCCCATGAATCACAGCACGCCAGGCCCCCCTGTCCATCACCAACTCCTGGAGTTTACTTAAACTCATGGCCATCAAGTCAGCGATGCCATCCAGCCATCTCATCCTCTGCTGTCCCCTTCTCCTCCTGCCCCCAATCCCTTCCAGCATCAGGGTGTTTTCCAATGAGTCAACTCTTCGCATGAGGTGGCCAAAATATTGGAGTTTCAGCTTTACCATCAGTCCTTCCAGTGAACACCCAGGCCTGATCTCCTTTAGGATGGACTGATTGGATCTCCTTGCAGTCCAAGGGACTCTCAAGAGTCTTCTTCAACACCACAGTTCAAAAGCATCAATTCTTCAGTGCTCAGCTTTCTTCATCATCCAACTCTCACATCCACACATGACCACTGGAAAAACCATAGTCCGGACTAGACAGACCTTAGTCGGCAAAGTAATGTCTCTACTTTTGAATATGCTGTCTAGGTTGGTTATACCTTTCCTTCAGAAGGAAAAATAGTTTTCTCTCTATTCTAGGGTCTTGGCTCAGATGACCCTTCTCCATCTGCCCTATAATAAAACATTAATGGAGGACTTCTCTGGTGGTCCATTTGTTAAGAACATGTCTGCCAATGCAGGGGACATGGGTTCAATCCCTGGTCCAGGAAGATGCCACATGCTTTGGGTCAACTAAGCTTGTATGCCACAACTACTGAATTCTTCATCATCCAACTCTCACATCCACACATGACCACTGGAAAAACCATAGTCCGGACTAGACAGACCTTAGTCGGCAAAGTAATGTCTCTACTTTTGAATATGCTGTCTAGGTTGGTTATACCTTTCCTTCAGAAGGAAAAATAGTTTTCTCTCTATTCTAGGGTCTTGGCTCAGATGACCCTTCTCCATCTGCCCTATAATAAAACATTAATGGAGGACTTCTCTGGTGGTCCATTTGTTAAGAACATGTCTGCCAATGCAGGGGACATGGGTTCAATCCCTGGTCCAGGAAGATGCCACATGCTTTGGGTCAACTAAGCTTGTATGCCACAACTACTGAGCCCATGCATTGAAATTACTGAAGGCTGTGCACTCAAGAGCGTCTGCTCTGCCACAGGAGAAGCCACGCCAATGAGAAGCAGGTTCACTGCAAGCAGAGCACAGCCCCTGCTAACCACAACTCGAGAAAGCCCACACACAGTGATGAAGACCCAGGGCAGCCAAAATGAATTTTATATGGGAGGTATTCATATTATTAAAGTTGTTTGTTTTCCTCCATCAATTTTTTAAAAATTTATTTTTGGTTGTACTGGGTCTTCATTGTTGTACGTGGGTGGGCTTTCTCTAGTTGTGGTGAGTGGGGGTAACTCTGTTACAGTGCACGGGCTTCTCAACTCAGGGAGATGGTGAGGGACAGGAACGCTCGACATGCTGCAGTGAGTGAGGTCTCGAACAGTCAGACTCGACTGGGAGACTGAACAGCAAGAACACACCTCCTATATACATGAAAGATACCTAGGAAAGCTGAATGGCTCCCTGAAGTGGGAGGTCATTACCTGAAATATTATATTCTGCTAAAGACAGAAGAAAGATTTTGGAAGTGGGGGAGTGAGTTATCAGGAAAAGTGCTTTAAAGGGTAAGATTGTTATGCAGGCTTTAGCTTGTGCCTTCTGCAGAGATTTAGGGTGATTCTTCTTTTCCTGATATATCTGTACAAATGGGGGTTTCCCTTCTAAATGTAACTTTCCCTTACACAGAGAAAATTCTGCTTAGTTATCAGAGCTTTTCTAGTGTCTGCTGTTTCTAAAAAATAAGCAGTTCAAGATAATCCTTATCACAGTGAGGCATATTTTGGGGTGGTATACTCTGCTTCCCTCCCCAACCAGTAACAAAGAGACACCTAGATGAGAGAGCTAATTCTTAGGTAGGTTGATAAGGAAACCAGGGCCCTCAAGGAGGAGGAAGGGACAACCTTTTTCTTCTACATTTCTACATCTTAGTCGAATAAGATGTTTTTTTCTTAAGCTCTGAGTTGTTAATGGCAACAATCTATTTAGCCTTAAACTATCTTTCTTTGAGCCCAGAGCTAATGATTACACTCAAGGTGTATTTTTCCTTAAGCTCTGTACTAATGATTATGTAACAACACTGTATCTTGCTTGAGGACACGTTTCTCCTTCTTCACAGAAACCTTCTGACTAATCCTATTATCTTAAGATGTATGTTGTGGGAGTGGGTCTGTTGAGACCTTTACAAACTTGAGACATTCTTTTGATCTATTGCTAGTAACCAATAGAAAAAGTATATAGATCCCTTCTCTGGCTGCCATCTATGGGGTTGCACAGAGTTGGACACGACTGAAGCGACTTAGCAGCACCAGCAGCATAGATCCCTGCTAAGTCTGCCCCCTTCTGATGTCTATGTCAGAAGCTTTCTCTGTCCCCGTTTCACCTTAATAAATCTTTTGCTGCATGAAGCTCTGAGTGACTGAAGCTGCATCTTTGGTCCCGAAGCTAAATTCTCTCCTTTTGAGATCATAAATCTGATTTTGTTCACTATAAGCTATCACTAGGCTTTTCTAAAACAATGCAAATATTTAAGCTATAGCCAGTCAAATAATTTCCTTGCTTTGTTTCCATCTTTTCTCTAAAATAGTCGTTTTCCAAGTTCCTATTTGTGAGCTACTCAATCACTTCTGTGGAGCCCAATACCAAAGTCATGGGTGTGGAGCCCTGAAGCAAAGTCACAGGACAAAAATCCCTGGAAGTGACCAAGCCCCATAGGAACTGTTGCCATGAGCCTTGGGATCTAAACCAGTCAGTTTCCTGACTCTGTATTAGGTAAAATACCCACCCTGTTCCCCATCCTATGTGCATGCATGCAGTCACTTCAGTTGTGTCTGACACTTTGCAACCCCATGGACTGTAGCCTGAAAGGCTCCTTTGATTATAGAATTCTCCAGAATACTGGAGAATACTGGAGTTGGTTGCTGTTCCCTCCTCCGGGGGCTCTTCCTGACCCAGAGGTCAAACCTAGGTCTGCATGGCAGGCAGGTCCCTGAGCCACTGGGGAAGCCCATAGCACCCTAACCAGTTACCTAATGCCAGCATTCCAGTAGGAATTTTCTGTCTTGAGGCTATAAAAATTGGTTACTAGGCTGTGAAAAGTTCAGATTTCCCTTGCAGTTCTAACAGTGTCTTCCACTGTAATAAACTTTATTTTCCTCTCATTCTGCCTTATGTTTGGAAATTCTTTTCCAGCCCATGCACAGACCACGCTATTTTGGGGAAGATCCCCTGGAGCAAGAAATGGCAATCTACTTCAGTAATCTTGCCTGCAAAATCGCATGGATGGAGGAGTCTGGTAGGCCATGAGGTCGCAAAGAGTCGGACATGACTGAGCGACTTCACTTTCTAAAACTCAGAAAGATAGTAAAGAAAAGTAATTTTTAAAATCCTACTCAACTTTAAATGATTAACAGAAGTGAAAGTAGTAAGATTTCATGATCACCCTGAAGTTCCTTATCATAGGTTCCCCTCACGTATATTCTGTCTTATGATATCTTCTTTCCTAGTTAGTGATGTTTGTCATCTTTCATACATTTCAGATCAGCAATGTACTCAATAAAAAGAGCAAATTAATCCCACAGTAAAAAAAAAAAAAACCACAAAAAACTGTAAAACTTTCTTGGAAGACTAAAGACATAGTTTTTAAACAATGGGATTTGATTTTCTGGTCAATGGGTGTCATGGTTATCTCTTACAAACTACCTACAACTACTGGAAGGACCAGAATCCTATTTAAAAGAAATTTTATTTAAATGACAGCCACGGGAAGAACCTGCTACTTGCTGTCCATTTTGTTCATTTTGATATAATTGCTAAATACAGAATTTTAACAACATAAGCAGAAAAACAAAGAAGGCAATGGCATCCCACTCCAGTACTCTTGCCTGGAAAATCTCATGGATGGAGGAGAAAAAAAAAAAAAACCACAAAAAACTGTAAAACTTTCTTGGAAGACTAAAGACATAGTTTTTAAACAATGGGATTTGATTTTCTGGTCAATGGGTGTCATGGTTATCTCTTACAAACTACCTACAACTACTGGAAGGACCAGAATCCTATTTAAAAGAAATTTTATTTAAATGACAGCCACGGGAAGAACCTGCTACTTGCTGTCCATTTTGTTCATTTTGATATAATTGCTAAATACAGAATTTTAACAACATAAGCAGAAAAACAAAGAAGGCAATGGCATCCCACTCCAGTACTCTTGCCTGGAAAATCTCATGGATGGAGGAGCCTGGTAGGCTGCAATCCACGAGGTCGCTAAGAGTTGGACACGACTGTGCAACCTCACTTTGACTTTTCATTTTCATGCACTGGAGAGGGAAATGGCAACCCACTCCAGTGTTCTTGCCTGGAGAATCCCAGGGATGGGGAGCCTGGTGGGCTAGCGTCTATGGGGTCACACAGAGTCGGACACAACTGAAGCAACTTAGCAGCAGTAGCAGCAGCAAGCAGGAAAAAAAAAAGCTATTCAGTTTTTGAGTAAGAAACTTTGAGTAAACACCAAGAAAATCAGAAGTAATATAAAAACTATTTTAAATACTAAATAGCTATGATTTCAAAAATCATTCACTTGGCCTAAGAATGAAATATATCACCCAACGAGTCAGTACTTTCCAATGTGCACTCAGGTTAGTTAGGAGGATACGCTGGAAGCAATGTCTGGTGAACGGAAGGGCTTTGTTGGTGCACTGTTCGCCCTTCACGGTCCCACTGCACGCTGCAGCTTCCATCTCCTTCAACGTGGTCCGACTTATGCTAAGGAATGAAAAACATAAGAATTTTTTAAAATGCTTTAAGAATCTAGGGCAATTATTCCATATGTTACTATTTTATAACATTCACACTTTTAACCACCTAGATTCATTAATTAATATGCAAGTATGAATTACAATGACCAGTTCTAATATTTCCCCAACTAACAAAACAAATAATTACATTATAATTTGGCCTCAGCTATGTCTATCTATTTTGGAGTTTTGTTTGGCTTTTTTTAAAGTGATGTTTTGGTTTCTTTTACTTCACAAGGAAGCCGTAGAAAATAGTGAGGACCATGAGACTAGATCAGACGAGACCTGGTTCTGAATTTCGGCTCTAACTCTTACTAGCTCTGTGATCTTGGGCAAGTTACTTAGCCTTGCTTAAGTCTCAACTTCCTCACCTGTGGAGTAGAGATAGAGTCCCTAGCTGATAGGCAAGCATCAAAAGACACACCTGAAACACCACAGACAGTATAGAGTATGGTACATAGTAAAGAATCAATGGTGGTCAGTCACCACTATCATCAACGTTGTTAGATTTTGGCCTCAGAAAGCTTCTAAACAATACATCTGCAAAGTAACGAACCTAATACATGAGGAGTGGGATGCAGGAACAGAAAGCTAAGCAATGAAGAATCTCCTTTCCACCCCTGTTCTCAATTTGCCAGCTTCCACTCGCTCTATTAATTAATATGTGTTCATTTTATTAGTTTATGATCCTTCCATAGTTTTATACAAACATTACTTTTTAAAAAAATTTTAATTCTTGGAAGTATAAAAACTATGCTATCTATGTGATTCTATCAAATGTCATAAACTATTAGGACTTTACACGTGCCTGAATATGGAAAAAGAATCTACTTGGTGCATTGAGTCATCAGACAGGCATCAAAAATTGAAAAATCTTTTGAATTGTTTGTTTCTAGTATCCTTCTAAGGATTTAAGTGAGATGATTTACATTAATTAGAAAAGGTCATATATAATCTAAGTTACATATAATATTTCTATTACAATTGTAACTTTCATATAGCGAATGTAAAAAGGCGCTGCTTTAGAAGCTGCTTTAATTAAGAGTTCTACTAGGTTTGTCAGGATCATGAGTGAGGAAGGTCATTAAGTTCACAATTTCCGAAAACTGTAGCTGTACTATTTTGGCAGCTAAGCCCAATTTCTCTTGATCTAGATTTAAATAGAAGGTAGCTCTCTAATTTGAATGGATAACTTTCACTGAACTCTTTAGTAATTTACTGAACCATCTGCCAGGCCTAGTGGTACAACACAGCCCTCACTTACTTTATCCTAAATTTCAAAGTAAACCATTGGCTTCAATTTTAGAATCATCATTATATTCTAACACATCAATCTATCTCTTAAAATAAACCCAAAGTCAGGATTTCAATATTCCCACAGAGAATAATCCAAATAAAACAAAGGTTGTGATGCTGTTAACATGAAAATATTTACTATGGGCTTCCAGTTTGTATGCTCTACTGGATCCCCTATTAAAAAAGAAGATTCCATACAAACAATACTCTCTCTCTGCAGAACTGTGGGCTATAAGATATTGAGACACAGGTTTATAAATTTTAAGCTATTTTAATGGTATATTCTACATGCTCACACATAAATGACAAAGTTACTAAAGAATATTTTAATGTTTAGTTTATATCTAAACCATATTTTAAGAATACCTATTAGAAAGTAGCCATTATAGTTTCAATTTCTAAAATATTTAACAGCAACTTTTTAAATGTTTTCTGTGGGACTAGGCCTCTGATAACAAAAATATTAAATACAGAGGAAGTTAGTCAACTGAGTTGATTTTTGAAGACCTTAAATATAATGTAAAGGAGTAAGGAACTAATCACCAAGGAATGATTATGGCACACTGGCATATGATTATCAGCAATGTAGTGAGCAATAAAGCATTTTATTAATCATGGGGGACATAAATGATATCAAATAAATTTGAGATCTGTAATTTGAGTTCATCTTGGTGTCTGTCTTGCAACACGTGGTTATCATGAAATCTTCTGAAAAACATCACTAAAGGTGGTTTGGGAGATGATAAGAAGGGGTCGATTCTGCCAGTTAAAAATCATAGGTAAGTACAGTTTCCATACAGATAGCACACTGTCCCAAACTCACAGTATAGTCTCTTTATATGTCACATCTTTGACAGAGTTGTACAATATATGAGACCCAATATACACAACGATCTTCATCTAGATTGCTTCATGCTGGACAAAACTAAAATTTCTATTGAAATTATACACCTGAAAGCATTATATCATATCAATGTTAGATATCTTCATTTTAAAACATACATCAAAATGAGTGAGTTAACAAATAGAAAACAGAACCTCACTTGTTCAATTCTATTCATTCATTCATCAACACTGGAGATTAAAAACAAAATATACAGTTGAGTATCTCAAAAAATAATATGCCCTGGTATGACAGAGAGACCTTAATATAAGCATAAAGTTCTACAATGAAGCAGAGTATAGAGCACAAAAGTGCATGTATCAGGAGATCAAACATAGTCAGGGGAATCTGGGAATGCTTCTCTGAGAAAGACAAGTCTCTGACCACGTAAGAAGTAAGTTAAGCCCCAAATACCTTCTAGTGCAGACACTACCCCCATGACAGGAGCCTGAGAGTTCTAAAGTGAGGAAATTCTGCAGGCCGCAGTCACTATGGAGGTATGTCAGACACACATACATAGTTTCAGACTACTCCAAATATGCCAAGAAGCAGAACATTCTTAAAGGCATATTATTTTTTGAGATACTCAACTGGAAAAGAAGTTACTTTGTTAAAG
>SJYC01130291.1:0-20907 GCA_006408675.1 Madoqua kirkii | reverse complement strand
TTTTTTCCCCCCAAAGAAATCCAATGTAATAAAACATTGTGAATATGATATTTGGGATAATGTATATATCACCAGATAATATAATGGAAATGCTTATATAAGAAAATGCTTATTATAAAAGTCAAAAACACAAAACACTACTTTGGTAGTTAAAAAAAAAAACTATAAGTATTACTTTTACAAGAAATTACTTAACAAGAAATTTTTTAAGCATTGTATTTTTTAAAGACAGGCAGCATTCTCAAATTCTCTACTAAATAAATTCTAACCGAACTCCAGCAAAATTCTAGTAATACTTTTTTTTTTACGGTCAGCTTGTGGCAGGATTATTTTGCCATCGCTGTAGAACTTTGAGCAACAAAACCAAAATATAGGGCTTAAGTACTTTAGGATAATATGCCCACCACTCTCTGTGTCTTGACTATCCTCTCAAAAAACAGAGAAGGTGAGCTCTTCGAAACAGGTGGCTGTGTGGAGCTCTGACCTGGCTCGACTGTGTGTCGCTCTCTGCAGTTCCTGGATCAGCTGGCCAGCACACTCTGGTTCTCTACTAGCCGCCTGCAGCAAGGCCTTCCTCAACGTGTGCCGGCATTTCTTTTGACGAGATTCTGCCCGCTCCAGCGGCAGAGGTGCTTATATTTCTGCTGAAAGTAAGTGCAAAGTTGGGTCACCCTGGAGCTCCTACTCTCCGTGTCATCATCATCTGACCTAGAAAGTGCAGGGAGAGAAGCAAAAAACTTGATTACATGGGAGGTGCATTTTAGAAAAGGGAAAAGCAGGCTGAGGAAAGCGGGGTGGATGTACAGGGCTGAAACTGGTGGCTCATGAACACACACGATGAAACAAAAGGAACAGAATTCAATAGAGCAGCTGAAAACGAGTAGTGTTTTAACACTAAGTGGGCAGCAGAGACAATCCCGTGCTCTAAGAGGCTTAAACTTCTTAGTCTGTCATAATTAAGACATTCCATGTATCTGTGTCTTCTAAATTTTAAGTGAAGAAGTACCTAGGGGAAGAAAATAATTTCTTTACCTCTATTTACTAAAAAGTCCGAATAAATGACATGAAGGTTATGATGAAACACTCAGCATAATTTCATAAAAGATAGGTCATACCAGAAATGGAGCAGTGAATACATCTAAGAGCTGCCCTTTCAGAGGCACTGGTTTTTAACTGCCTTCTTTTGCTAAGCACTAAAGGAATTTGGATTGTAGGGATCACAATCATTCTACAGGATTTGTTCAAACTAAGGAAATATCCTAAACATTTCACATCCCAGGGAATTACACAGAGGCTTTTCTGTCTTTGGGTTCCCTAGGTGGTGCAGTGATAAAGAATCCGCTTGCAAATGCAGGAGACGACAGCAATGTGGGTTCAATCCCTGGGTCAGGAATATCCACTGGAGGACAGAGGAGTCTGGTGGGCTAGAGTCCATGGCGTTGCAAAGGGTCATACTTTTTGACTCTAGGCTAATATTGATTGACGGGTGGCCCTGGCTGGAGCACTATATTGAAAAGGATGCTGAGAGTACATCAGGCTCAAAAAGGAACAGTACGGTGGCTAGTTACCCATGTCTACCAACAGGGAGAAGGCAATGGCACCTCACTCCAGTACTCTTGCCTGGAAAATCCCATGGACGGAGGAGCCTGGTTGGCTATAGTCTATGGGTCACAAAGAGTTGGACACGACTGACTGACTTCACTTCACTTCACCAATAGGGAGGTTAACAAAGTCATTTTCCTAGGGAACAAATGTGACCTCATTCTTTTTTTTTACTATTAGGAATAATGCACATAAGACTGGAAAAACCAACCTGTGTTATATTGTATATTACCTTCCTTCTCTTACAACATAAACAACACACATGTGACACTCCAAACGATATATAGTATCTTACTAATTTGCAGTAAATCCTGCTTGGTTTCTCTTCTCTTCTTGGGTGGTATCACCCCTCTTTCCTTCAAAAGAGCTCATAACCAGCTACTCTGTAAAAATCTATGTCCTAAGTCATGTTTTCTTCAGCACAGTTTTTACTACAGATATACCAACTGAAGGATCTCACTTCAGTCTCTTCCTATATTTGACATTCAACATTTGTTCTATGTCTGTCACGCTCTGTAAAAAGCTAGGAGCTATTAACATTTCAGTTTCCCGAGACCTACCCTAGATATGCGTGCATGTGTGCTAAGTCATTTCAGTCATGTCCAGTTCTTTGCATCCCTATGGACTATAACCCGCCAGACTCCTCTCTCCGTCCATGGGGTTCTCTGAGCAAGAATACTGGAGAGGGTTGCTATGCCCTCCTCCAGGGATCTTCTGGACCCAGAAATTAAACCCACGTCTCTTATGTCTCCTGCACTGACAGGCGGATTCTTTATCACTACCGCCACCTGGGAAACCCACCCTAGATCTACTGACCCAGAACTTCCATGGGATAGAACACAGGAATCTTCTAATTTCTCCCTGAGTCTCACAGCAGGTCTCCATTTGAGAGTTCTGGTAGGGCCAGTAAATGCTATTAGTATGTTTATGTGAGATAGAGAACAAGTAACATAGGAGAGGTACAGATAACATGCTTTTACCGTCTACTAAAAAGACTCCAGGATGAAAGGCTTTGTAGAGGAGATGACAACAGAACAGAACCTTGAAGAAAAGGTGGAATCTGAAGATGAGAAAAGAAAGGGATCTCACAAGGATAAAGCAATATGCCAAGAAACAGAGATGGACAGGATGGGGAACAGCAAGGACTAAAGAGCGTAGGTGGGCTAAGGAGCGGGGTATGCAGAGTACTGATGGGTAAGGCCAAACATAAAGGCCAGATTACAGAATTTAACCTGTATTCCACAGGCAATGAAGAACTCTGTAGATTATTAGGAATACAGCTAACAATAACTGAGCTGTGCATGAGAATGATTACACATGGGCAGATATAAACGGAGAAAGAGACAGAAGAAAAGAATAATGAAAAAGTTATTACAAAACCCCAAGGAAGGGCTTCCCTGGTGGCTCAGTGGTAAAGAATCCACCTGCTAATGGAGGGGACATGGATGTGATCCCTGGTCTAGGAAGATCCCACCTGTCTCTGAGCAACTAAGCCTGTGTGCCACAACTGTTGAGCCTGTGCTCCAGAGCCCACGAACTGCACCTACTAAGCAAACGCGCCACGACTACTGCACCTGCGCACCGAGAACCTACGAGAGTTCTCTACAGGGCAATGAAGAATACTGCCTGCTCACCACAACTAGAGAAAAGCCCTGCTGCTGCTGCTAAGTCGCTTCAGTCGTGTCTGACTCTGTGCGACCCCATAGACGGCAGCCCACCAGGCTCCCCCGTCCCTGGGATTCTCCAGGCAAGAACACTGGAGTGGGTTGCCATTTCCTTCTCCAATGCATGAAAATGAAAAGTGAAACTGAAGTCGCTCAGTTGTGTCCAACTCTTGGCAATCCCACAGACTGCAGCCCACCAGGCTCCTCTGTCCATGGGGTTTTCCAGGCAAGAAAGAGTTCTGGCAGCAACAACTGGCTGTGACTCCACACAGCCAATAGACAAATAAAATTTAAAAAAAAACAAACCAAAAAAAACTCCAGGTAAGAAATAACAAAGACCCCACACCAAGGTGGCAGCTGAGCAAGTATTAAAAATGTGTCAGCTGGGCAAGGAAGAAGCCGAAGGGACAATTATCACCCAGCAGTTCCACTGGCAAAGACCAGGAAACAGCAGCAAGAGAAAATCTGAGGTAGGAAATAAATTCCATTTTGCGTGCATACATGCACAGTCAAGTCTGTCTCTTTGCAACCCCACAGACTATCACCCACCAGGCTCATCTGTCCATGACAAAAATACTGGAGGGCTTCCCAGGTAGAGCTAACTGTAAAGAACCCTACTGCCAATGCAGGAGACGTAAGAGACTCAGGTTCGATCCCTGGGTTGGGGAGATCCCTTGGAGGAGGGTGTGACAACCCACAAGATTCTCCAGTATTCTTGCCTGGAGAATCCCATGGACAGAGGTGGGCTATATACTTCGCACAGGATTACAAAGAGTCAGACACGACTGAAGTGACTTAGCACACATGCAATAGCAGAGTGTGTTGCCATTTCTTCCTTCAGGAGATCTTTCCGAATCCGGGAGTGACCCCCCTGCCCCTACCCATGTCCTGTATCTCCTGCATTGGCAGGAGGGTTCTTTACCACTGAGCCACATGAGAAGCTCAAATTCCATTTTATACCTAAGTAATTTAAAATGCAGAGGAGCCATCAAAGGGAACGGCAGAAAACCCGTTGGAAATTATAAACTTAAGCACTTTTAAGGAAGAGATACAGATTTTAAAGTCAACAGCTAACAACTGGGAGTCACTAAAAGTAAAAGACCACAGAGATAATAGAAAGAAGACACATAAGGGCCATTATCACAAAAGAATTGGTGACTGGGCATGAGGGATAAGAAAGTCAGTAATGACTTTGAATCTGCATAACTAACAGAATGGAGGTGTCACAGTAGAAAGAGGAGAGAAACAGCTAAGTCTTTAAGGGAAAATAAAGGTAGAGTGACTAATCCACTGCCAACAATGTTATTTAAAAAGACTCTATTACTACACAGAAAATGGACTGAATGAATGGTTCTCAAGTTAACCATGGGAAGCTGCACCTGGATGTAGAGGCATGTTACGTTGTGATAAAAGTTTTCAGAGCTTATTCATAACTTTCAAATTTATCTTGCTGTGGCCCAATAACTGGCAGTTCGCAGACAAGCACAGGTTCACAGACCATCCTTGGTATGGTCCTAAACTAGAAAGTCTTCAAGGTGCCTTCTATTCTTGAGAGTAATACTTCAAGGGGCTTCCCAGGTGGCTCAGTGATAAAGAATCCACCTGCCAATGCAGAAGACTTGGATTCGATTCCTGGGTTGGGAAGATCCCCTAGAGTAGGAAATGGCACCCACTCCAGTATTTTTGCCAGGATAATCCCTTGGACAGAGGAGCCTGGCAGGCTATAGTCCATGGGGTTTTAAAGAGTCCAACAGGATGGAGCATTCAAGTACATTCTTCAAACCTAGTTGCTGAGGAAGATTACCAAACTAGGAACAGAAAGGCCAGGTCCTATCATTTACCAGCAGCGACAAGAGCTTGTACCTACAGCATTCCTCAGTAAGTGTTGTTTCCTTCCTTCTTTAAATTTTCTCACTGGTGGAATGAGAGACATAGCTGGCTCCTCTATCTCCCATGGTTAAGAGAAATAATATGCGTGAAATCACAATATAAGTACAGGTATTAAGTTGCTACTAACAGCCCCAGGTACGAGCAGTAAAATTCCAAACCTGATTTCCTAAGACTTTAGGCTTGTCTGTAATCTCAGAGCAACGAGAAATTTTACAAATAAAACTCACGTTAATTTATTAAAACAACAAAAGAGCAAAAACTTTCCACAAAGAAAAAATTCAAGACAGATGGATTCACTGGTGAATTATACAAAATGTTTGAAGAATTAGAGGGCTTTCCTGGTGGTCCAGTGGTTAAGATTCCATGCCCCCAATACAGGGGCATGGGTTTGATCCCTGGTCGGGGAATTAAGATCCCACATGCTGCAGAGTGCAGCCAAAAAATGAACAAACAAAAATACAAACTACAGTAAGATGTCACCTCCAACCTGTTGGAATACCTACTATCAAAAAGAAGTAATAAGGGTTGGTGAGGCTGTAGACAAAAGAGAACCCTTGTACACTGTTGGTGGGAATGTAAACTGGGGCAGACACTTGAGAAACAGTCTAAACAGTTCAAAAAATTAAAAATAGAACAGAATTACCACATGACCCAGCAGTCTCACCTCTGGGGACATACAATCGATGGAAATGAAATCACTGTCTCAAAGAGATATCAGCATCGCCAGGTTCACTACATCATTACTCACAACAGCCAAGACGTGGAAGCAATCTAAGTGCCTACACACGGACGAACGGATAAAGAGACTGCAGGGGATGTACGTAATAGAGCATTACTCAGCCACAAAACCAAAAATCCTGTCATTCGTGACAACATGGAGGGACATCAGGGGCACTATGCTAAATGAAATTAAGTTAGAGAAATAAATGCCTTATGATCTCTCCTTGTACATGAAATCTTTAACAGAAGACCTGATTGGTGGATGCCAGAGACAGAAGTATATGGGAGGAAAAATAGATAAGCTATGTTTTAGGGCGTTTTGTTTTATTTATTTTTTAGTTTAAATAAACTGAATAATAAAAAAGGATTCTGCTTAGTCTCTCCTGGTAGAAAAAAAACCACATAAGAAACAAACACTGATACCAACAGTCTCACTCAGGAGCTGGCGGTCCTGCACTCCATCTATGTTGCCTAACCCCATCTTTCACATTCAAGCATATACATGTTTTTTCTATTGGCAAATGTAGTAATATTAAGGATAATTTAAAAATAAAGAAGATTGTAATTTTCCTTAAAAAAAAAAAAAAGTCAAATAGAGATTTCAACATCCCATTCTCAGTAATTGATAGAACAAAATGAAAGGAAATCACTAAAGATGAAAAGAAAGAAAATCAGAGAAAACCTCAACACTATTAACCAAGGTGACCTGACATTTACAGAACACTCTAATCTAAATGTGATCTCTGATCACAGTACAATTAAATGAGAAACCAATTTCTGATAAATCTCCAAATATGTGTAAACTAAATATCACTTCTAAATAACCCATAGATCAAACAAGATATCAAAGGGGTATTAGAGTTCCCTGGTGGACCAGTGGTTAGGACTTCTGGGTCTTACTGCCAAGGACCTAAGTTCAACTCCTGGTCAGGAAACTAAGATTCCAAAGGCTGCACAGAGAAGAAAAAAAAAAAAAAAAAAAAAAAGGGGAGGTGGGGATGGGTATTAGAAAGTATTTTGAATTTAATAAAAATGAAAACATGTCATACCAAACTTTGTAGGATGCAGCTAAAAACAGTGTGTAGAGGAAAATGAATAGCACCAAGCATCTATGCCAGAAATATCTCAGATTTACATGACTTAAGCTATTATTTTAAAAACTTCAAAAAATTAAAGCCAAACAGAAAAAACAGTAAAGAACAGAAAGCAACAAAATAGGACTTTCCTGACGGTCCAGTGGTTAAGACTCCACACCTCAGTGCAGGAGGCAGGGGTTCAATCCCTGATCAGGGAAGATGCCACATGGTGGAGCCAAATAGAAAAGAAAGCAATGAAATAAAAAAACAAGAAATTAAAAAGTAAGAAAAAGCAATGAAACAAAAGTTTTGTTTAAAAAGATTTAAATCTATTATGAAGCTATTTTAATTAAAACTTTGAGTTACTGGCACAAGGACAAACAGACCAATGGAAGAGATTAGAAAATGCACAAATAGACAGACACATATATGTCAAGGGTTCCAATGCAATGGAAAGCAAGTGTTCAATAGTATTGCTTAAATGGAAAAACTCATATTGGAAAAAAAAAAATGATCCTTGGTCCTAACTCACATCACATATAATATATACAAAAATAAATTCCAGAAAGACTGTCAGTAAAACAATAAATCTTTTAAAAGATATTATGAGAAAATAGCTTCATTATCCTAGCATAAGCAATGATTTTCACAAGTGAATCACAAATAAACTAACCAGAAAGAAAAAAAACAAAAAACAAAAAAAACACTAGTAAATTGTACTCATTAAAATTAAGAACTTTATTCTACTGAAGACATCATTAGGAATGTGAAAAGGTAAGTAGTTCCTGGCAGTAATTACTGTTCCTTAATAATGCATTTAAGATACCAACTTAGTTCTGCTACTGAGAGACCTCGGTAAAATCCTGCTGCTGCTGCTAAGTCGCTTCAGTCGTGTCCAACTCTGTGTGACCCCACAGACAGCAGCCCACCAGGCTCCTCCACCCTTGGGATTCTCCAGGCAAGAACACTGGAGTGGGTTGCCATTTCCTTTTCCAATGCATGAAAGTGAAAAGTGAAAGTGAAGTTGCTCAGTCATGTCTAACTCTTTGCGACCCCATGGACTGCTGCCCACCAGGCTCCTCCATCCACTCGATTTTATAGGCAAGAGTACTGGAGTGGCGTGCCATTGCCTTCTCTGAGTAAAATCCTGAGAGCTCTGCTTTGCATCTACAACTAAACTAAGTAACCAAGGAACCTTTGCCAAAACAAGGCCAAACTTTCTCCCCAAATTTCTTTAGGTACCATTTTAGTTTAGGAACAAAGTTCATAAAAGGTTCTTCAGAGGGGAATGCAGTGATCAAACCACTGTCCGTTTTTCTTCCCAAAACACAATGAACGCATTGAGGGATTTTAAATGGCAAAACCTTTTGAGAAATCTCACATGGCAAAAATTTCTTGAAGATATAATGGATAGGCTAGGCAGGACCAGCTTCCTAGAGCTCTCCATTTGCTGTTATAGTGGAGTACAACTAGAAGCTGGAAGGAAGATTTTTTACAGGTCATCTTCAGTACAGGACAGAGCTCCTGAGAGAGCACAGGGGTACATGCAGACGTGCAGCTGCAGGCACAGGAGGGATGATAAACCAACGCAACCCCAGTTTCACCCAAGGGAAAGAATGCAGCGCCCTGTGCCCGAAGCAGAACACTGCCTGAAGCACAATACGAGGTCAGCGAAAGTATGCTGAGTGAGTGAACAGATGAGCGAGGAGGAAAAGATTACAGGGACAGCTGGGCAAGAATGAAAGACAACTGCTTGTAAAAAGGAGAAATACACAGTGACGGGAAAGAGGGCCAGGAAAGCAGAGTTTCATGGTGAGTCAAGGCAGAAGCAAGTTATCAAAACTGGCCAAGAAAGTAAAGTGCTACAGAGATAAAGACGATGACAACTGGTCACCAGTCTAACACAAATTCTGAGAACTCTGCAACTAAGGAAGAAATGGAAGATAAACTGCTCCTGATCAAAGGCAAATACTGCCAATACTAATGTTCAGGTCACCTGCAGATTAAAATAGGATTCTTGACTACCATTTACCAGTCGTTTCTCATGAATCAGATACTATGCTGAGCATTTACTTATGTTACCTCATTTAGAGCAATTTGTTAAATTAACTCAAAATATTCCAAGTATGATATGAATATCAACCTTAGGAAACATGTTTGATATTATCTCTAACTTGGAAAGAAAGCTTAAGCTCAGTTGTACTTCCATCTGAAAGCAAGAAATGCT
Organism: Madoqua kirkii; assembly: GCA_006408675.1. NCBI lineage: Eukaryota > Metazoa > Chordata > Mammalia > Artiodactyla > Bovidae > Madoqua > Madoqua kirkii. The sequence goes on along the minus strand of SJYC01130291.1, from coordinate 11,728 downwards.
AATGATAGGGAAATAGTCTTGAACTGACATATAAAACAGAACCTCAGAGAGAAAAAAAAACATACAGCATTTTCCAATACTAACTCAGAGACAGGACAGACAGGGACAACTATATGGGATATAAGTCCCAAGAGAGGAAATGGAAGCATTAGGCTATTAAAGGTTAAGGACAATGACAATTAATAAATACAGCTAACTCTCCTGCTCTAACTCCACGTCCAGATAAACTTCTGACTATATATAATTTGCTTCCTGTATAGTTTTGCTTACTGAACATTTGTACCACTTAACGACTGTATTTCTGGCTATAAACTGGCATTTTGGCTCATACATTAGTCTCTAGTCAATCAGTTTCTTAAGCCTAATCATCTCTGGGTATACTAACAAATAACACTGTATGCCTATAACTTCAGAAACCAGACCCTAGAATGTCCATACAAGGATACTTTGAAATTCTAGGAGCTGGCCTGGGGCAGATAGTCTCCCCTGTATCTTGCTGAACATCTATTCAACAGAACTTAAAAAAAAAAAAAAATTAGCTGAGTCTGTTAGTCACTTTTTGGCCTCACAGAAAAGGATCTATCTCAGTCCCCTCACACTGCACCCAGAACATAGCCCCATGCTGCTGAGGTAGTCCTCTGAAAGAGAACTGAAGGGGCTGGGCATTAACCTACAGCTTTCTAATAAGGCAGGTACCAAGAACCTCTAATGAGAATACTTTGGAAACTACTTTAACACATTAGAAATATTCAGCACATTAGAAATATTAAAGAAAGGATCAGTCTTGCATAAGATGGAGGTGAAGTAAAAAGAACTCTTCCCAGCTACTGTGTGGATAGGGCCAAAGAAAACAGGGAGAAATCAGACAGGGGGACTCCAACTAGGCCAGGGACACTGGCAAGTTCCTTAATCCATCAAGGCCTTGATTTCCTCTTCTATAAAATGAGGAAATGGGATCAGATAAACTCTCAGGTCCCCTTCAGTTCTAAAATCTATTACAATTGCTTCCTTCAGTCATAACTAAAAAAGGTACTGGAACAAATTTACCAAGGAAACATAAACATCACTCTCCTCAAATACAGTACATCTCCTCTCAAGTGGAATCTATTTTTACCTCCATTACAATAAAACTACATCCAGTAACATTTTAAAAATTAACATATATAGCAAGAACCCATTTACTACACTGGAAATTGAAGAATAAAAAGGAGGAGGAGGACTCACGTGTGTCTTTCGTATCTGAGGGTCTCTCGGATGGACCAGGCCACCTGGTATGGCGAGGCCTGCTCTGAGTCCTCAAGTTCTTCTCCACTCTCTTCAGACCAGTCCAACCCTAAGACAGGGGAGAGGATGTGGCAAGTTAGAAAAAATTCATGTTTATTTAAAATTTAGAGGAAAAGCTACCTAAAACACATAACCCAATACCTGTGGCAAACACTACCATAGTGTGAAAAAATGCCTCCTGATGAGTTTCATCCCTGTTTCTAGCAAAGATATCAATAATGAATGTATGCTGCTGCTGCTATTGCTAAGTCGCTTCAGTCGTGTCTGACTCTGTGTGACCCCATAGATGCAGCCTACCAGGCTCCCCCGTCCCTGGGATTCTCCAAGCAAGAACATTGGAGTGAGTGTGTTGCCATTTCCTTCTCCAGTGCATGAAGGTGAAAAGAGAAAGTGAAGTTGCTAAGTCATGTCTGACTCTTAGCAACCCCATGGACTGCAGCCTACCAGGCTCCTCCATCCATGGGATTTTCCAGGCAAGAGTACTGGAGTGGGGTGCCATTGCCTTCTCTAATGAATGTATAACATGCACTCAAATTTAAAACAATGACATTGTAACAAAAAGGCTCAGATGAACTTCTATAGAATGCGTCACAGAAGGAGAACAGCAGAGTTCAAGTCAGAAAAAAAAAAAAATAAAGAGTAGAATTTCTTAAGTATCAAAACATATACACGAAAATAATGTCAGAAAAACATAAGAGATATTCAAGGCAACAGGGAAAGAAGCCTAATGTATGTTCAGGCAAGAAAAAGGCAAAAGGTACCACTGGACCCATTCTATACCGCAACAAAGAAGGGCCCTCGAATAAACTGTTCAAAGGCAGGCACACTGCACTCCCCCTCTCCCAACAACATCTCTGGAGGAAAGAACTCCATCCACAAGGCAGGAACGTGCCCAGTCTTTTGTTCCCCAGGGGAAGAGGGAAGGGCAGGACTGTTTTCAGTCACTCAGTTGTGTCCAACTCTTTGAGAGCCCATAGACTGCAGCACACCAGGCTTCCCTGTCCCTCACTGTTAGAGTTTGTTCAAATGCATGTCCACTGAGTCAGTGATGCCATCTCATCCTCTGTTGCCCCATTCTCCTCCTGTCCTCAGGGGCAGGATAGCAACCTTCTATTTCTAATGTTACTGTGGTTTCCTTTAGTTAAACAAAAGCTGTAACGTTTTGAGTTCCATTTTGAAAACAAGATTAGAAGGAAAAGCAGAGAAATAAGACTATGAATAATGCTTATTCATTTTGTTAAACGCATTATTTTTAATGACTGGATAATTATTAGCTTCCAACATAAAGGTTCTGCCTTTTTTAAAGTTTTGTATCTTGAGGAGGTCTTGATAAATACTGATCCTGCATAGCCTAAAATACAACAGTGTGTGGACTACTTAACATATTCAAAACCATTATGAAACTTTAATTAGACACCCTGATGACTAGTATTCAATGTCTTCCTTTTGAGACCCTCAAAACTCAGAGACAGTCTTTAATACACACAATTAGTTATAAAGGATCTCACAGATTCCTTCCATAATTCAAATGAGTTTAATGTCCAATATAATTGCTTAGTCATGTCCGACTCTTTGCAACCCCATGGACTATAGCCTGTCAGGCCCCTCTGTCTATGGAATTCTCCAGGCAAGAACACTGGAATGGTTAGCCATTCCCTTCTCCAGGGGATCTTCGCCACCAGGGACCAAACCTGGGTCTCCTAAGCCACTAGTTCACACGTGCCAAACTAGGAAATTAAGAAAAGGTTCACTGAAATGCAAATTAGAAATGCTTAAAATTAAATAACACTGCCACCAGCATAAAGAAACTTTAAACTTAGTTCCAAGTTGACTATTCAAACTATCAGGTCATCTTAAAAAGTTACTTTCTCCTAACGAAAATAACTATTAATTTGTTAAAGAGTAAGTAAAAAAAAAGTGACCACATCATTAGCTTCGGGATATTGAAAGGTGAGTTCTTTCAAACACAGAGTGATACTTAAGGCATCTTTAAAAATAAGAACATGAGCTGTTATTTTTTTTAAGTTTCCGTAAAAAGTCAAAATAATGTCTACTCAGTCACCTATGCTTTTTCTGAAAAAGCCAAGATCTAAGTCATAAGAGCTGAGATTGAAGTGCTTCTCCTGTTGTAAAATTAACTGTCCAATAAAGCAAACCTTTGATCTTGGCTTCATTATCACCAGTTTCAACGTAACTAATTGAGATAACCAACCCAAACGGGATGGGAGGAGCCAATTAAATATTGCATTTTCCTTTAAGTATTCTTTGCTGACATGAATGTAGACCTGGTTTTAACACTATATTACAATTTCTGGTTTCTCCAAAATAACCTGTTTTAAAAACTTGGTGGCAGAGAACATACAACATTGTAAAACAATCATCCTCCAATTTAAAAAAAAATTAAAAATTAAAAAAAAACAACTTGAGTTCCTCAAACATTTACATTTTCTAAAAGTAAAAAGACAACACTTTTCTATGAGTTTTAGTTCTGTTCAAAATGACTGAAGTCAGCCGTCAACATAACATAAAATTTCAAAAGCTAAAATATTACCAGTATCTAGAAATAAATAGAAATACAAATAAAAATTTAGCAGATGATGTGGGTAAAAGCTGGAACAAGAGGCAGATGTGCAAAGAAAACTTAGATCTCTGCCTCAAAACTAATGCCTAATGAGTTCCAAATAGATGACTGAAATAACAAAAGGACTAAAGAAAATGTTGGTGAATATACATTTGCATACATACATACATATATATATATGTATGTTTTCTTTCAGCCTAAACAAATGGAGAGGAAAAAAATACTGATTCAAAAAGAAATCTTAAAAACAAAAAGAGAAAGCTAGTTTACGTAAAAAATTTTAACCTCTAAATTCTAAAACCTTTATGCTGCTGCTGCTAAGTCACATTAGTCGTGTTCAACTCTGTGCGACCATACAGATGGCAGCCCAACAGGCTCCTCTGTCCCTGGGATTCTCCAGGCAAGAATACTGAGTGGGTCGCCATTTCCTTCTCCTGCTTTATTGGACAGTTAATTTTACAACAGGAGAAGCACGTCAGTCTCAGTTCTTATGACTTAGATCTTGGCTTTTTCAGAAAAAGCATAGGTGACTTAGTAGACATTATTTTGACTTTTATGGAAACTTAAAAAAATAACAGTTCATGTTCTAATTTTTAAAGGTGCCTTAAGTGTCACTTTGTGTTTGAAAGAACTCACCTTTCAACATCCTAAAGCTAATGATGTGATCACTTTTTTTTTAACTTATTCTTTTTAACAAATTAATAGTTTAGTCAGAGAAAGTAACTTTTTAAGATGACCTGATAGTTTGAATAGTCATGAAAGTGAAAAGTGAAAGTGAAGTTGCTCAGTCGTGTCCGACTCTTAGTGACCCCATGGACTGTAGCCTACCAGGCTCCTCTGTCCATGGGATTCTCCAGGCAAGAGTACTGGAGTGGAAAACCTTCACAATGGGTACTAAAAGCAATAACAATGGGAGGGAGGGAAGGCTTTGCAACAAACATGAAATATGTGTACAAGGCCCTTACCTATCAAGTAAAAAGAGAAATGCTTAAATAGAAGTGGATGAAAAAATTGACAAGATAAAATAGGAAATACATATGTCCAAAAAATACAGTATGAACCAATAGTCAAAACTACATTATTAATCTAGAATAGCAGTTTTTACTCAAAGTTTGGCCTACAGATCCCCAGAAAAAGAAAAAAAAGAAAAAAAGTGAAGTCGCTCAGTCGTGTCCAACTCTTTGCGACCCCATGGATACCAGACTCCTCCGTCCAGGGGATTTTCTAGGCAAAAGTACTGGAGTGGATGGCCATTTCCTTCTCCAGGAAACTTCCTGACCCAGGGATCGAACCCAGGTCTCCCACATTGTAGACAGACGCTTTCCGTCTGAGCCACCACTATGATCTTAGCCAAAACAGATCCCCAGAGGTCCCTTAAACCCTTCTGGGGAGACCTCTAGGTCAATACTACCTTCAAAACAATATTAAGATATCATTTGCCTTTTTTACTGTGGTGACATTTGCACTGTTGGTAAAAACAACAACAAGCCATGGTGGGTCAAACTGCTGATGGCTTAGCATGAATCAAGAGGGGCAAAAAACTGCGATAGTTGTCAGTGTGTTCCACACAATGACTTACAGTGAAATGAAAACAGAAACAAAAACAAAAACAAAGCTTAGTTCTGGAGCAAAACTTGAATTTATCACTGATGGTATAACAAATTCTTAAGAGTCAGATTTTTCTGATATGATTGGTGTTAATATTAATGAATGCAACCTAAAATTTTAATGTAACAAAATGTGTTAACATTTGGGACATGTGTGTAATTCAATACGCCAGTATTTACCAAATGACCAACATACCATGTTACAATATCATCCACGGGTAAGGTACTCATTCAAAGTACAAGGCAAATCAATGGGTTTTCATGTAACTGTATGCAAAATTCCTTGATATGGTTTCAGATTTCACACTGAAACTAATCTTTAAAAACTATCACTTGTCAAGTTATGGTGAAGAACCAATTACAAATATTTACAATTGTTTGGGAAAAAAAACTATTAAAATACCTGCCCTCCTTTTCCTACAACAAATGTGTAAAACCATCTTTTTATCTACTAACCAAAACCACACCGAATCAGGACACAATGAACGCAGATATCTAGCTGTCCTCTTCTACACCAGACACTGAATTTTGCTGAACAGGGACTTCCCTTACGGTCCAGTGGTTAAGACTCCACGCTTCCATTGCAGGAGCACAGGTTCAAACCGCTGGTTGGGAAACTAAGATCCATCCCACAGGCTACACACTGGTGGCCAAAAAGATTTGCTAAACACGGTCAAAAACTGCTGTTCTTCCCATTATATTTGCTTTTGTTTTGCAAAGTTATTTTTCATAAAAAGAACATGTTAACATGCAGTAAGTCTGTTATTTTTAAATGAATTAGTAATTTTTAAATTTCTCAGTTTTAACTTCTAATCCAGTAACTAGCAACAGATATAACACACATATATAAAATCTCGACAGTGACCTCAACAACTTTTCAGAGTGCAAATACAGTAATTCTAAGGCCAAAAATTTGAAAAGTACTGGTCTAAATCACTAAAGCACACCTCAGAAGTTTTTAATATGTACTGCCAAATTTTCTATCAAATTTGTAAAGGCAAAATAATAATAATAATTCTAATATCCAGCTCTATACAGAGGTAGAGAAACTCATACACTGCTGAAAGAAAAGTAAATTGAAAAAAACAATTCTGAAGGCCAATTTGGCAATACATATCAAAAACTTTTTTAAAAAGTGAAAAGGCTTGGAATCAGCAATTTTGCTTCCAGGAATCTATTTGAAGGAAAAATTAAAGATGTGATGGTAATTATTTTACTGCAAGGGCTATACAGCTGCAATGCTTTATAATTAAATAAATTGGAAATAATTTAGAGAAAGAATTCAGCTGTGACAAATTATGTTGCATATGAACAATTACTAACTTAATACATTATAAAAATTTTTAAATAGGTTATAATACTGCTCATGTAGCAGGAATTTAACTTTATATATCTGAAAGAATATGCCAAGGTATTAACAAATAAGAAGTAATAAGGTTGCTTTGTTATATTTGCTTATCTATATTTATTTTTCTTTAAGCTTCATTAGTTTCTTTAACAAAAGTCAAGTTTTGTTGTTTAGTTGCTAAGTCCTGCCCGACTCTTTATGACCCCATAGCCTGTAGCTCACCAGGCTCCTCTGTCCATGGGATTCTCCAGGTAAGAATACTAGAGTGGTTGCCATTTTCTTCTCTAGGGAACCCTCCCGACCCAGGAATGGAACCTACGTTTCCTGCATTGGCAGGTCGATTCTTTACCACTGAGTCACCTGGGAAGCCCAACAAATGTCATACATTGCTTAGTAACAAGTGAAACAATATAAAGCTATATAAGAGTTATCACTCTCATCTCCCTAAAAACACATCCTGTCCAATTCCAATCCACATGGCAGCCAATGTTAACAGCCTAATAGTGTACATTCATTCACACTTTACACTTGTAACAAAGAGACAAACATTTATTCACATGCTTGATCAACAGATATACTGGTGTCCCCTGTTTATTCACTTTGCTTATTTTTACAAAAATGGGACAGTACAATACCACGGTATTTTTCTGCTTGTTACGATATCATGGATACATCCAGGTAAAAGAGATTTCATGGATACATGGATACATCCAGGTAAAAGAGATTTCACTCATTCTTTTTATTTTTTACTTATTTTTTTAAATAGCTGTGTAATTCTTTATAAAATGTATACATATCAGAATTCACTCAAAATTTCACACAGGTTATAAAGGTGGTTTGCAGGTTTTTAGTATTGCAAGTAATGCTGTAATAAACATCCTAGAATACATATCCTTATATTCTGGTTATTTTTTTTAATACACCGAGTTCCAAAAGTGAGCCTGCTGAGTATACATATACTTTTAATTAGTAGATATTGTTGCATTACTCACCAGCCACGTATGGATCCCATATTCTCATTAACAACGGATATAATTTTTGCTAATCTGATGGTAACTGATTGTTATTTTAATTTGCATTTCCCCATCTGTTAGGAGGATTGAGGTTTTCATTTGTTTATTGACCATTTATATTTCTTCTTCGTCTATTCCCATCCTTTTCCCATTTTTCTACTGCTGTCATATTTCATGCAAATAATCTTTCCTAAAGTTAGAATCACAGCTCACAAGACAAGAATAAATTCCAAATGTATCAAAGGTTTAAATGATCAAAAATAAAACAATCAAACTATAAACAGACTATGTAGAATATCTGTATAAACTTGCTATCAGAGGATTTTCTTGATTAAGTAGAAAACTCAGAAACAACAAAGGAAAGATAGGTATTTGTCTCCACTACAGTTTTCTGTAACTTTTTGCTTTTAAATCATGAACAGGCATTACCTTAACAATTATTTTTTTTTTTTAGAAAACTGTCAGCAGATGCCAATAATACTACCTTTATTCCAAACTTCTGTGATAAGACATGTCAAGAACTTCATTAGACACACAAGGACTGAGCTCACAGAAGTACAAAATCAAACACAACTGCTTTCAATATTGCTACTACCCTACTAGAAGCTGTAACTGGAATTCTAAACTCCCAGCTCCTATTTTTCTATATCGTGTTCACCAATTACTGTTCTCTCCAGTAGCATGTTGATGTTAAGGTGATTTATCTAAATACAGAGTCTTAATTGGACACTGTGTCCAAGTATTCTTCTACCCCTATTACATATGAGAAGGCTATGAAAATAAACCCTTGTGCAAAAGGGCACATTTTATTATATTACACACTTGTATGACACGGTAAAAGAAACGGTAACTCACCTAAATGGGGAAACAGATCAGTGTCCAACTGATGTTTTTGGGTGCACAGTTTCACCAGTCTCTGCAGTCGACTTATACAAGAGAAGTGTGGAGAGAAGGCTGTGGCTTTCATAAGGACCCGGTCAGTCCTGGGCGGGTCCACGGCGGGAGCCCTACTGATGGCAGGAGGGGCAGAGGCCTCTTGTGAGACAACTGCCTTGCTTGTGCTATAGTGTGTGTGGTGGGGGCCACTCCCTGCATTGGTAGGCTGGTGTTCTGAGGTTGAGGTGACTTGCAGACTACACCCTGCGGTGGCGCTGGAGGTTTTAAAGTGGGTAAAGGTGACAGGTGGGAGTGCTGCTGCGGAGGCTGCTGCTGAGAAGGGGCAGGAGGGGGACTAAAGTGCTCTTGTCGAACTTTTAAAATCTCTGTCTCTCTCTGGCGCTGCCGATTCTGGGCCAACTTGCTCTGCAACTTCTTTCTCACAGTTGCCCCTTTCTTTAGGTCATCATCTTCCTCGTTGAAAGCAAAAGGGTCTTCCAGCTCGGTTTCCAGGTAGTGGACAGGGACCCTTGCCCCTGGTGGAGAGAGGGACATTCCATCCAGTCCATTGGGCATCTTCAAGGCCAGCGTGGGCACTGTCAGGCTAAAGGCCATAGTATCCATCTGGTGCCTGACCTTGACCTCATCTATAGGGTCATTCTTTTTCTTCCTCTCTTTTTTCGGGATAAAGCCAAGTACCTGCAAGTGGCTGTTGCAGTACCTATAAAAATACACACGTATACAGGAGACTGTTCATAATGCATCTTGAGAAAAGTAGAATACAAAGCTACATATCATAAAATGTGAATCCCTGTATGCTCAGAAGGCATGACTATAATAACTGCATTCGTGGATGTAATTTATACAACTTCCATTACCCTCAAGTGATCTGCAAAGTCTGTGCAGTTTTGCTAAAGCAAATAAATGAATTGCACATGCAAAGAGGCTGCCAGACAGAAGCAAGTCATTCAAATAGTGAGTGGTCCTGGATAAACACCTAGCTATTGGTTCTCATGTGGCTTTGTTATTCTCTATTCATAGCATACAAAGTAGCTCATCAGGAATCTAAAGGATCACTTAAAATTCTCTTCCAGAGAAAAAAAAAATCACATGTCCCAATGCCATTCAAGTACTGGAGATTCACAAAGATCTTATGGCAAACACTTAAGAATGAGGCTTTGTTATTCTCTATTCATAGCATACAAAGTAGCTCATCAGGAATCTAAAGGATCACTTAAAATTCTCTTCCAGAGAAAAAAAAAATCACATGTCCCAATGCCATTCAAGTACTGGAGATTCACAAAGATCTTATGGCATAACACTTAAGAATGTCAAATGTCTACTGTGTGTTCTACACACACACACAGAGAAGAGGAGAAAATAATACAACCAGTTGGCATGATTACAGTTGAATGAGTTTCTCAATAGCCATGTGTTGAGTACATGAATTATCTCCTTTAATTTCTATATGCAATAGGTATCAAAATAATGCCCTTTATACAGATGAGGAAGCTAACTTTTATATAAATTAACTTACCCAAGACCACCTATATAGAAAGTGACAGAGCTAAGACTTAAACTAAAAATCAAAGCTCATTTAGCACAGGTAACAATATTTAATATCCTGTGATAAACTATAGTGGAAAAGAACATAAAACAGAATGCATGTATGTATAACTGAATCATTGTGTTATACAGCAGAAATTAACATGTAAATCAACTATACTTCAATTTAAAAAAAATAGAAGAAAAAAATCAAAGCTCTTGAAGACTCTTATTAAGAATGCATGTTATTTGAATAAAATTACACTGAAAACCTATAGAGGTTTCTAACCAACAGAAAAGTCATTTGTCGTTCAGTTGCTAAGTCATGCTCGACTCTTTGCAACTCCATAGACTGTAGCCCACGAGGCTTCTGTGTCCATGTCCATGAGATTTTCCAGGCAACAATATTGGAGTGGGTTGCCATTTCCTTCTCCAGAAAACAGAAAAGTAGTTTTCCCAAACTGGTATACCTCAAGCAGTTCTAAGGTATGCTGACAAGTATGCCATAAAGGCAGTACGCCATGCTTCAATAAATTTGGAAAAATGCTGGCTTAAACAGAAAGAGATAATAATTATATCATTTGTTTCTGCTGAACAATCTCTCAAAGCATCTTGTATGATATGTGCATTATACTACAAGGGTAGAAATGTACCCATGCGGCACTGTTTCCCAAACTTTTTAAAAAATGGCGCCTATTTTTACTGCAGCATACCTCCATAGAACACAGTCTGGGGAAAAAGGCAATAACGTACATCATGTCAATTCCCAAACTCGCTGGGCTGCAACAGAAAAGTGTTTTAAAAACTGTTAAATACACAGATTCACCAAAAATAAGGACACATGGTTTTGCTGCTTTGTCTCACTCTTTCATTGCAAATACAGCTATTAATGAAAAAGCTTTCTGGACTGTAAAGAGACTCTGCACTGCACATGTACGTGTGTGTAACTAGTGTGTGTAACTAGTAGGTCCTACCTACTCTAAATAGAAAAGAGTCATAAAACTACAGCTAATAAGGAAAAGGGTTTCAGGTATAATTGTATTAAGCTTCTCAACAAAGTGTCGATGGTTTTTGTTGTTTTCTACTCATTTTCAAATTATCAAAAGGATTAGCATTTTTAGAGAGGAGTAATGAAGTGGATTTTTAAAATTTAGAAATCGAGCTGCTCTGCTCATTGACATGGGCCGTCTAGACTGGTAAATGAGGCTACTATCCGTGCATCACCTAACCCAGCGGAGGCCAAGCCACAGGGACAGTCCTCCTTCAACCTCACCCTCCGCCCACTCCATCCACTGTCACACTGCGACCACATAATTAGAATTACAACAGCTTACTTAGTTATGAACAGCCTTTAAAATAAGTATATATTTAAAGTAAGTGTGTAAATATGAATTTCCAGTTAAAAAGAATACAAGGAAATGCCTGAAAATGTCAAATTAGACTATGTTGATAGTTACACACTCCTGGAACTGTC
>SJYC01130290.1:0-20176 GCA_006408675.1 Madoqua kirkii | reverse complement strand
ATCCAAAAGATGGAATTTCATGTTAGCATTTATAATACACACCAGATAAGTTATGCACTTACTCTAGCTGACTATTGACCAGATATTTTTGTCAATTAAAGTCCTTGGGCATTTCTTTTCTAAAACTATACATAAAACCATTCCAAATCCCTAGGTGTCCAAGGAGTAACTGCCTTAACGATGATAAAAGCTTATTTTCAAAAAAATATTAATATTAATCTTTTTTACATTGTGTCATATAGTATAGTTTCAAATATTACATTTATACACAGGTTTAAACATATTATGACATGAATTTAACCTGGGTTTCTTGAGGTTAAGTAAGAATATTACTTCTACCAACATCTACTTTAATCTGTTTTCAAACAGCCCTAAAACAACAAAAACACAAAAATATTAATAGCATTTGTGTTCATATGGTCTTGGACCACTTTGAAAAAAATATGTAACTCAATACTTTTTAAGCCCAGACTCTGCTGACAGAGCAACACAAAAGTCCTTTCCTTTCTTGCTCTTAAAGAAAAAGAAAATTACGTCGAAAATAAAGGTGAAGACATATTAAATTAATCCAGAGAATTAATATTTTAGAGAAATTCAGAGTGACTCCCAATTTACTTCTTGGTATTTGCTGTTAAGATAATACTTTTCAGATAAATTGAAAAAAAATCCAAGGTTGACAAAAACTGCATCTCTGATAAACTGAATTTAAGACAAAATTATAGAAATGTGATTATAATGGATCTTGATGTGAAAAAAATAATAAAAATAATCCAAGTCCATTCATTCTCCAAGTTAAAAAGAGTGGGGGTAAGAAATTATTTTTAGTCAGCTACAACCAACTGGACAGACATGCTTAGCCTAATACACCGGTACCTTTCTCACCTGAAATTAAAATTTTATTCCTTTCCTCACTAAACAGCTGTTTCTAACTTTCAGGTATTGTAATTTGAAACCTGAAGTGCTCATTAGATATTCTAAGAGAGTATTTCCAAATCACCACATTATGCTGTACTCATTTTGGTGGGATATTTATCCAAACAAATTATTTATTTCACCCTAAAAGTTTATAAGCTGCTCACCATGACATACAAAATACACGTTTCCTTTACAACCAATTTACACAGGTGACATTTGTTTACATATAGGAAAAAAAATAAAGGTTGTATATGTATTTTTTAAATATAGAAGTAAAAAGTTCATGTTTTCTACCTAAAGACTAGTATTTGAAACTTTCAGGAAAAGAAGCATGCATCTCTCTGTAATATCCTATAATGATCAACATGGTTTCTGGAGAACTGACAAAAAGAGACATAAAAAAAGAGATTATATGTGAAATACAGTATAAATTTTTCTAAGGATATGAAAGATGAATAATCAGCATAAAACTCCTTTAAAAACATCTCATTATTTTCTTTAACTCAGAAAAGTATAAATTCATAATCCCAGTCATAAAGCCTACTTTACTATGAAAATACAGGTTCTAAATTATAGTAAACATAGTTTATAGGGAACTCTTTTTAACCAAAGAAGCCTGAGAGGAAATAAATTTTCTGAATGATTCAAGTAATCATTCTTTTGAATAATGCTTTTTCAATAAGTATATATCATTTGCTACCTTTCAAGTGCAGATTTAAAAATTCCAAAATTAATATCATTAACTATAACAACAAAGTAGTTCCTATCATTTGTCTCATTTAGGCTGACAAAATACTAAGTAGAAAAATCAGAATACTTTCTAAGGCTGCAAACCAAGAATACCAGTACCAAGACGTCAAGCAAAAAAAAAAAAATTTACACACTTAAACATACTTCACAAAGAACTCTCCAAAGTTACTATTTCATTTCCTAAAAATTGCCATCTCTCATCTTTAGAACCATTCTAAAGTTTACTTAGATTAACCCCTGAATTCAACACTTAAATTCATCATATCACACATCAAACAAAACAGAACCAATTTCCAAGCTTGCAGATTCAGTCAAAGGCTGCTCCCCACTGTCAGCGCTCACCTGCGGTCCTCCGACTTAGGAATGGGGTTGGTGCAGCGCTGGCTGTTATACTTGGCCACATATTCACATTGCTTGAAGGGGGCAGTCTTGTCTTCCAGAACGTGTCTGATACAGAAAGCGTAGCCGTTGAGTCGCCGCTGCTTGCACAGTTTGGGGCTATATGAGCACAAGGGCTTATTGTCAACCTCAGAGAAGTGTATATGTTTCCCTTCATACATCACGTGACTCTATTCCTTGTGAACATCAGCTAAAAGACCACCACAAAAAAAGAAATCCAAATGATAAATCAGAGTATAAGGCAGGTTTAAGTTGAGAATTTCACTGAGGGACTTTCGGCCCACAGCCATACCTGATTTTAAATCTTCTGCACCATAGCAATGTTAAGAGAACCCCAAGGATACCACAGTTTGGAATGCTGCAGAATCAAGATGAAGCAGATTGTCTACAAAAATATCAAAAGGCCTAGTTAAAAATAGAAATAAGCAAAGTTTGCTCACCTGGGAAGTAAAATTCTAGGGTATCACCCTTCCTAACAGGATGGATTCTTCACTGTAACCCAACATCCCAATATTGAATTCAAATAATAAGACACAAAATATTAAGTTAACCTACTACTCCAAATTGAACTAAATACTTTTTGCTTTAACTCCTGTAAATACCTCAAAATAGCAGGGTTCTTCCACCAAACTCATGTTATAAGGTGACGGGTCCTTTTTTTTTTTCTTTACTGATGGTTTTTTTACCTTACGCCGATTTTCAGAACTCAAATCTCTTTAAAATGGCAATGGAATGAGCTCTACAGACCCAAAACTTCCCCCAGAAATTCTACATTTTCTGATGTGTTGGCAAAATATTCAGCAAATTATAACAAATATTTCTATGAAATACTAAAAAAGAACAAATCCTTGTTTTTTAAAAGTTATTGTTCCCTCTAATACTCCCCCACATCTGTCCCATCCAGACTATAGCCTTGAGTCCAAAGACTAGTCACTACCGCATTTCCACCATTCAGATGAGTGCTCTGTACCACAGAATGCTTCCAATTATACCAGATAGTATCATCACCATGGCTGATGAGTCTCTGGAAGCTTAATAAGACAGAAGGAAGAAATCACACAGTAGTCACTACCTCTCAACACACAAAAGGTCTAGGAGTAACATGCATGATAACACCATACCGTCTACAATGAAACGGAAACAACTGATCGGTCACATCAGGACACAGGGGGCTGCTGTGGTCCAACCTGCTTGCTCTGCCCTCCAGAAGTCACTGAGACAGACGATGAACAGCTTAGACGTCAGCTACAGAAAACCTCGAGAAGCACTCTCCCCTTTACGAAACTAAATAAAAAACTCCTTACATCAGTAAATGACAAGATACACAAATCCTTTAAGAATCAGAAGATATGTTTGCTTAAGTCAGAGATCTGCCAAGATAACTATAGTGTTTACCTTGGACAAATCATTTAACCTTAGTTTTCTCATCTGTAAAATAGAGATGATATTAGTAGCTATATTATGAGGTTGCTTCAGGGATCAAATCACACAAAGCATGCAACACACTAAGTATCATGCCTTGAACAAATGAGAGTTATTATCACAAAGTTTTTCTTTTTTTTTTTAAGGAAAAAAAAAAAGGTTTAGACTTTATTATCCAGATTTTTTTTTTTCCCTTCCTGGGAGTTGTTAATGGGCATAAAGTTCTTCTTATTACTACATTTTACCTGCTGATGATAGGAGGGAAGGAAGAAAAGTTGGACTAAAAATTTAAATTCAGCTGCCCTGAAGGTCTGGATGTTCAGGACAGGAAATTATTTCAAAGCAAACCCATGCAGTTTCATTTTTACACTCTCTTTGGCCTGCTCATCCACCTGGCAAACATAAATCTTTCGTGAATTAGTTAAGTAAATCTATATGAACTTCAGGAAATAAATAGGCTGGATATAACTAACTGAATAAAGGAATTTACATATTCAATTTGATTGCCATTATGAAAAAAAGCAGTCTATATACCTAGATGGATGAGAATATTTTATAAATCACATGAAGGGTAACATTCACTTTTTATTCTGACATATCCTAGGTGGCATCATGCCTATTAAGATTGATGATCCCCCCTTGCTTGCCAATGTTCCTGCATCCTTTTTCCCTATTTGAATCGGCTAGAACTGTTGAAACAATGTTTATAACAGCAGCTACTGTTGCTCCCAATTTTAAATAAGAATTGCTTCCAGTCAATGGCAGTAAAATGTTGACTTCAGTCTTATGTTAAGGAAGTATGAAGTAATTCCTATTTTATTAAGAAAAAAACAAACTCAGGATTGACAGCTAATTTTTACCAAATTCTTTTTCAGTTTCCAGGGAAATGATCATTTTTCTCTTGCACTTTAAAAAATATATACTAAAAATATTTAGTATTTAGTACTTCCTGATACTGTACTCTTCTCACACTCCTGGGTGAAAGCAACCTGGTCATCACGCATTACTTTTTCAAAGTATGACTGGGCTATATTTGCTAATATTGAGGATTTCTGTATTTTGAGAATGTCTAGAGTTTTCTCTATGTGTGTGCCTCGGTAGAATTAGGTATTAATATTTTAAAAAACAATTTATGAAATCTATGTTCCTGAACAAGTTAAAAAGCACTGCAGTTGTAATGTTCCTTAGAATGTTTCCTGGGGAGTGTTTTGGGTAGATCAGGTTTTCAAATTTACCGGTATACAATTTAGCAATGTGACCTCTTATAATTAATTTACTAAATATCTGTGACTCATTCTTGTATTCTACGTATGTCCATATACATTTGTGATATTTGTGCTTTCCCCTTTTGTTCATGATCGGGTTCAACTGGAGTTTATCTGCTTAATATTTTTACCAATATACTTCCCCTCGCAAAAAGAAGGAAAAAAAAAAACAAAAACCTCTTGGAATTCCATCAGTGAAGGGACATGAAGTTGCTTAGTCGTGTCCGACTCTTTGAGACCCCATGGACAGGCTCTGCCATCCATGGGATTTTCCAGGCAAGAATACTGGAACGGGCTGCCATTTTCTTCTCCAGGGTATTTTCCCAACTCAAGGATCAAACGTGGGTCTCCTGCATTGCAAACAGAGGCTATACTGTCTGAGCCAAGTACCTCCACGTATTTTCTAATTCATCAACTTCTGCTTTTGCATTTGTTAATACTTTCTTTCTGCTTTCTTTCCACTCTTTTCACTGTATTTTTTAACTTCTTGGGCTTAATTCTTTTCATTGTTTTCTTGCTTAGTAATTTGTTTATATCCATGAATTTTCCTGAGTAGTGTTTTAATCATATCCCACAGGTAGTAATACACATGTTGATTTGGATTTTATTTGTTAATTTCTCCTTTGACCCAAGAGGTATCTAACATTTATGGACGGCACACACACACACACACACACACACGACAAAGCAGCGTATCGGTGTCTGACTGATTCCCTGGGCCCAGCAAAGGACCAAGCTTCTAGAGCCCTGAAGACAAAGGGTAACACTCCAAAACACGGACTTATTTTCCATCCTGCCTTCACTGACCAAGCAACTGCCTCTCCAGCCCTTTAGCAAACAAATGAGGTACTTCCTCACAATCGGACAGCTTCTCTGAGGGTTGCACAAGTGTATTCGAGGAGAACTTGACCAAGCTGAGGAACGTCTGTCCTAGGAGACTGAAGAGACGCCACAGAAGAATCTGAATGTCGTGAAGGAGGGTAACGGTTCAGGCAGAGAAGCAGCTGCTGAGATTACTAGGAAGCTGGAGAAACAGGAGAAGAAACACTGGAAGGAAATAGCTGGCTGCAACTGCCCTCCTATCATCAGAAAACAGCAGCTGTGTGGAAAAGGAATATAAGGAAAGAGAGGTGCGGGGACCTTGCAGAGAGCCCAGAGAGCTGGCTGGAACACACTCTGGTTCCCTGGGCTCGGCTGCCTCCCAGGAGGCTAGGACCCCAATGAAGAAAAAGCCCCAGGAGACTCCTCAGGAAAATGGAACGAGAGACCTGTATCTCTTTTTCCAAACCCAAGAAGAAGAAATCTTTTTCCAAGGAGAAGCTAGTTAGCAGCGATCTTGAAGACACAGCTAGCATGGAAGTCTTCCCAAGAGGAAGAAATCTTTCCCCAAAGAGGAACCAGTGAGTGACCCTGAACTGTCAGAAACAAGAGTATCCCCAAGAAAAAGAGGAAATTCTCTTCCATTGAGGAGCCCCACTCAAGCAGGGGGCCCTTCAGAGTCTGCTGGCAGCAAGAAAAGCAGCTCTAAGAAGTTCCAAAAGCCATCCCAGGAGATTGGAATGGACATCTTCCTGGTGGGGCATAATCCCTGGAGATATTTCTCAAATGATCCCCTGTATTCTAATAAAAACAAATTTCACAAGGAAAAAAGAAAGAGTATAACCTGCATATATCTCTGATTTTGGATTTGACTGCATTTTTATTTGGGGACTAATAGGTGCTCCTGGAAAAAAGCATTTGTTGTTTCTAGGGTATCTTGCTAGTTACACCATATATCATGCTATTAACATTCACTGTTATTTAGTTTGCTTTTTCTGTCTACCAAGGGATGAAACAAAATCTCCAACTATAACCTTATTTATTTTCCCTTGTATTTATTTTATAAATTTTAAAACTATATTATTTGATACAGAGATTTCATGATCATTAGACTGTCACTCTTTATCATTAGAAAAGGCAATTGATGTTATTTGTCTTAAATTCAGCCTTGTCTGATATTAGTGTCTGGACTTCATTTTTTGACCTGAATTCGCTGGTTAAGTCTTTGCCTATCCTTTTACTCTTAGGTTTTCTGAAGCACTATTTAAGATCACAGGTCAACAAACTCTGGCTTATAAGACAAATCTGATCCATTGCCTGCTTTTGTACATAAACTTTTATTGGAACACTGTCCTGTTCATTCATTTGTATATCGTATATGATTGCTTCCATGTTGTAACAGGAAAAGTGAGTAGCTTTAACAGACTGTACAGCCACAAAGCCTAAATATTTACTAAAACATTACTTGCTTTTCCTTTTTTCAGTGCATCTCTTAACAGGTTTTTTTTCCCCCCTCCAATCTGAGTCATTTTCTTTTAATGAGTTCATCCAATTTATAATTTAATATTTACTTACATTACAAATGTTTCATCTTAATTTTACTACCTTATTTTTTATATTGTTTAGCTTTCAATTCTTTCATTCTTTACATATTTCATTTTCTAGCCTGTTTTCTTGGAAGATTTATAGTCTGTGTCCTTTAAATCACATTTCTTTACTCCAAACTAAGAAAGTTAGTGTGGTTAGCATTCCTGTAATTGACCTTGCAATTAATGAGAAAAGATTACATTTTTGTTAACTACCTATCATCCCAACTCAGTATTTCTTCCTTATATTATTTCTACCTTGTTATAGCTTATGACACTTTAATGTTTATCCTATATTCAAAATTATTTGATGCTAATCACTAATCTTTTAACTTAGTTTTCAATCCATCTCTGGATTCAATAGTTTATAATTTACTTACCTCCGTTCTCCATCTTTCCCGTCAAGGGCTGACTTACTGAAAATAAGCCATGATTTTTCTACTTAAAAATGTCGATTGATATTACACTTAAACTAAAGCTTGCCTGGACATAAAGTCTTAGGTCATATTTTCCCCATATTTTAACCTAATAATAGAAGTCTTCATAGGAATTCTCTGGTGATTCAGTGGCCGCTTTCAGAGCCAGCACCTAAGATCTGCAAGCTGCATGATGTGGCCAAAAGAATTTTTTCTAACTTTTAAATTTATAAAGTCTAGGAATCATTTCAGAATTTAACTTCATTTTTTATTGTGGGAAACGCTTCCTTAATGCCTTGAAACTGTTTTTCTATTTCATGTATTCTATTGTATTTTTTAGGGGTATCAATTATAGGCATGCTAAATTTACTGTCTTCCATATCTGTCTCTAGGCTTTTACTGTTTCCATTTTGAATTGCTCAAATTTCTCAAGTTTATCTCATTATCCTCAGCTATCAGGTATATGCAGTACTCTGAAAGTGACCTTCATTTCTATAATAACTATACATTTCTCTTTTATTTCATACTTTGGTTCCATTAGCTCCACTCTTCTATCTTATCATTTATTTCTTGAGCTTTTGTATCTATCTATAAACTTCTGTTTCAGAAGGACCATGTCTTACCCCAACTCTCCAAACCGCCTCCCACCATAAGGAACTATTTATTCATAATTTTTACTTTCTCAGGTCTTTCTGAAAATGATCATCTTCAATATCTCTCCCTTAAGGCTTGACTCAATGCTGGACTAGTCTCCCCTATTCAAAAGGGCCCACATGGCATAGATTTGGGGGATGATCATTTAGGCTTTATTTCTCTTCAGCTGACCAGATACACAGCATACAGCTACATGCTGCCAGTTTCTCCTCTACACTTAACTTCTTGCAAAAATAGTTCAACTGTACAGCTTGTTTAGAGAAGGGCATGGAAACCCACTCCAATAGTCTTGTAAGAAGAACTCCATGGACAGAGGAGCCTGGTGGGCTACAGTCAATAGGGTGGCGCAGAGTTGGACATGACCGAAGCGACTTAGCACACATATGGTTTGTTATTCAATCCCATCTCTCTCACCACTCAGGGAGCACAATGTACATACCAACCTTGCCATTCCTAGTGAGGGGATCACTGGTTTTGTCCTCATGGTGTTTCCCAGCATTCTGCTTGAGTTATATAGAGGAAATCATCTCTCCTTGCGGAGGAGGCGATGGCACCCCACTCCAGTACTCTCGCCTGGAAAATCCCATGGACGGAGGAGCCAGGTAGGCTACAGTCCATGGGGTCTGCATGGGGTCGGACACGACGGAGCGACTTCACTTTCCACTTTCATGCAATGGAGAAGGAAATGGCAACCCACTCCGGTGTTCTTGCCTGGAAGAATCCCAGGGACGGGGGAGTCTGGTGGGCTGATGTCTATGGGGTCGCACAGAGTCAGACACAACTGAAGCAACTTAGCAGCAGCAGCAGCATCTCTCCTTGCATCCTTTCTTGCCCTGGGTCAATTCCCACTGCACTTAAATAATACTAATTCATACATTCAAATTATAAGGTTTTGTTAGCAAAGACTGAGTTTCTCTTCTGTTTCTCATTCTCCTCATTCTTTTTAGTTGGTTTAGAGAGAACAGAGATGTCAGTATTCTGCCATCATTAACCAGAAGTATCTTTTAAAATTCTGTATAGTAAAATATACCAAAATATAAAATCATAAAACAAACATCTAATTTTTGCAAACATATACTTTTGCAATCATTTTGAATTTAAAGAAGAAACATGCTATTAAAGAAGGTACTAAATTTGATTTATAATCACTGTCAAATCCATGTGATTCTAGCTTTAACGGCAAGTATTCGCTTATTTATTAAACACTTATGACAAGTCCATCATTTTCTGAGAAGCTAGAGTATATTAATGGTAAAAGACAACTTTTTTTCCCTTAGAAGATTACAATCTATGCAGTGCGGAAAGCAGAAAGCGGAGTCGCTCAGTCGTGTACGACTCTTTGAGACCCCATGGACTGTAGCCTACCAGGCTCCTCTGTCCATGGGATTTTCCAGGCAATAGTACTGGAGTGGATTGCCATTTCCTTCTCCAAGGGATCTTTCCAACCCAGGGATCGAACCCAGGTCTCCCGCATTGTAGACAGAGGGACGCTTTACCGTCTGAGCCAGTGCACGTGTGCTCAGAGTCCTGTCTGCATGTGTGCAGAGTCTTGTCTGACTCTGCAATCCCATGGACTGTAGCCAGCCAGACTCTGTCCATGGAATTTTCCAGGCAAGAATACTGCAGTGTTTGCCATTTCCCTCCTCCAGGGCATTATCCCGACTCAGGGATCGAATCTGCATCTCCTGTGTCTCCTGCACTGGCAGCTGGATTCTTTACCAGTGAGCCACCTGGGAAGCCCCATAATCTATACAGTGAGATACACTCAAAAGAAAGGAAATAAGTAACTGGAGGATTTTACCCATAGCTCTGAGCACCCAGGCTCCTCCAGTCTCACCCTAACCAAAGACAGGCCCTCTGTCTAGAACAATGGGAGTCCTCCTCTTTGTGTCCCCTCCTCCTCTTTGTGTCCCCTCCTCCAGCCAGTTCCAGCCTTCAGAACACAGCTTAGCTGTCACTACATGCAGATTCCCAAAGGCAGAGTTAGTTCCATGCTCTTTTGAGGTACTCTGTGCATTTACCCTCATTAAAGTCTACTTTGCCTGTTCTTCTGCTCTCTTCCCTCTTAGGAAATGAGCTTCCAGAGGGACAGTTTCCTGTTCTTCATTATTCCCAGAGCTTAGCACAGTGCCCAGAAGTAAATAGCTGCTCAGTTAGTACACACTGCCTTACATAAATGGCTTCTGTGATAGCAACTCAATTCTAGGTTGTCTACCCAAAACAGGTTACTAGATTCACCTACCAATAGTTAATTTTTAAAAATCACTAAATTGGTACTTAAGTCTACACAGTGATTTCTAATAGCCATAGTCATTTGCCAAGAGAAAGTATAATTTAGAAGCTTTAAAATTTTCAACATCGCCGTATATCTCATGAATATCAAACGTTTCAGGGGCTTCCCATGAGGTCCAGTGGTTAAGAAACCGCTTTGCAATTCAGAGGACAGTTCAAATCCCTGGTTCTAGAAGATCCCACATGCGACGGGGCAACTAAACCTGTGAGCCTTGAAGCCAGTGACCTAGAGCCCAAGCTCCACAACAAGAGAAGCCACTGCAATGAGAAGCCCGTGCACAACAAAAGTCTGGCACAGCCAAAAACACATACTAAAAAAAGTTTCATCAAATAGATTCACATAATTTGCCACTCAAGGTCTATTTAGCAAATAACTTCTTTTAAAAAACATAAAATAATGTTTTTTAATAAATGTAAGAACGCATTAAAATCTGCCTATTCAACATCCTTCTAACTCTAAGAATTCATTAATATATCCATTAGTCCATCTTTCAGCATTTGCTACAAGATGCCAAAGCTCTTGCTAATGATCTGTATGCCATTACAAAGTGTTTAATTGCAACACCTTAAAAACAAGTTCTCTCTAAACGTCATTCTCCAAACGTCATGTTTTTTACATCAACCTGTGATTATTATTTCTATTTATTTGAATTGTAACATTTTTACAATCTTAATAAAAGCCAACTTTCCATCTTCTTTTTAAATAATCACTTCTCTATTCTCCACTTTCAAATCCCTCTTTTAATAAGCCCAATTTAATCTTTATAGCTATAATTTCAATTCCCTGATGTGTTCAGACTTACTTTATACACTATAAAATAAACGAATGTTCAGGGAAAATGGTTTTCTGCTTTGAATCTAACTTCTTTCTTAAGAAGTACTGTTTAATCAAATAATATTTGATATTATTTAATATCAAAATCACTTGTCTATATAAACTGGAAACAATCATTAATACGGTCTTCTCTATCTTAAAAAAGGTTCCCCTTTTTTAATTAAAGAAATAATCATGACAAAAGCACTACAATAGATTTCAAGGGGAAAAAAAAACCCTCCATTTTTAAAATTTTGTATATCTAGCCTCCCAACCCGGAAGTTCTTTACTGCTACTCCACCAAAGGTACAGTTAACATGGCCTTCATTCATTGACATTTGCTGTAAGATAAAATTTGAGGAAGCATATAATGAATGAAGGCCACATGATCTTAATCAAATGTCTTATATTTAAATATGGCCCCACTGAAATACTAACCCATTGTCTAATCCATTTAGAACTACACCTTTTAATATATGATGAATATCACTTTAAAAAGTCTTAACCAGACCAAATTTATTACTACAGTAGATACTATCTTCATCTGTGGAAATAGCTTGCTTAGAAACAGGATACAAACAAGTCTATGCTTCCTTAAAGAGAATTAAGGTAATTAAGCACTCTCAGCAGCACTAGAATATACCCTTTAATATACACTTATTATTACCAAAAAAGCAAAAAATACCTGAGAAGAGAGTCACAGAAAGAAATTTTTCATGGCAAACATATCCATATACTAGAATTGAAGAGAAGGAAATATGGGTCGCTGTAAAATCTTCCTAAAAAATTCCCCTTGTTATTATGTGCCAATCGCTCAGTCATGTCCAACTCTTCGCAACCCCACGGACTATACAGTCCATGGAATTCTCCAGACCGAATAGTGGAGTGGGTAGCCTTTCCCTTTCTCCAGGGGATCTTCCCAACCAAGGGATCAAACTCAGGTCTCCAGCATGGTAGGCAGATTTGTTAGCAGTTGAATCACAAGGGAATCCCTTGATACTATAGGCTGAGTTTAATAAAAAAGAAAACAACTCCCTTCCATAGTCTCTTTTTTCTTGCAAATACAGAGGAATAAGACATTAGTAGAAAAAAAGAAAGATAAGCTTTTAACAAAAGCAACCTACAGCCCTTTCGGTCTTCCAACAGCAACCAGAAACCAATTTGCAAAATATGAACATTAGTCTCTTTGGGACTGCCACTATATCACCTCCGTGTGGAATCTCTGTGTGTCATTACTGCTCTTTTGAGTTTCCTGTTTCAGAAGCATGTTCATTTCACTGCCACACTATTTTCTCCTAATTGCCATATGTAATTTTATATAGTCTACCCCCTTTTAAGGACCTGAACCTACAACATACCTTACAATTTTTTTCTAATCCAACGTGAACCTAAATTCTCAGAACGCTAGCTAATATATTTAATACAAATGAAAAGAATTTTTGCTTATCCCAGATCATATAAAGTTTGAAAAAGCTTAAAAAGTCTGAAAAAGCTTAAAAAGTGTCCCATTAAAAAATTTTTTTGGAAATGTTTTGACTCAACTTCATGCAGCATAGAAATGTGAAACTAAACAGATGAGTATACTGATTTTAAAAAAGCAATATCCCACACATCAATGTTAGACTCAAAAATTATAAAAACCTATCAACTGGTGTGATTCAAAGATCAGTGAGAAAATCTGCCTATCAGCCCAAAATATAAACAATATTCAACACAAAGTGCAAAGGAGAGTATTTTAAGCTAAGTTAAACCCTTATTGAATGTCTACTATGTGCCCAATACTGTGCTCAAATAGCACTGTGCAAATAAGTTTGCATTATGAATTTCAATTAAAATGACCTCTATGCTAGTTGAGCTTCTTACCTAATTTATTAGAAAGGTAAGGAGAGCTCCTAGCGTGGAGAGCACTTCCTGGTTTCAGTGGGTATCAGAGACGGGGCTTAAAGCAGGCTCGGCTCATTACTAGTTGTTTGACCTTGGGCAAGTTATTTAGGTTTCAGTTTTCTCAGTTGTAAAGAGGATTATAATAGTATGTACCTCATTGAGTCACTTAGGAGAATTAAATTAGGTATTTCAATATGCACGGTATCCAGCACATAGTAATCACTTAACGTTAACTACTATTAGAAGCAGTTAAGTAGTGGTTTATTGGTATTATCATTTTAATCAAAGATCTGCAGGGCTGAAAGGCAGTCTCCAGCTGCTGGTGGTTCTCTGAATGATACAGTGTAATTCTCCAGTAAATCAGGCCCTCCCACCTTCTTGAGGCTAGAGTAACAGTATCCGCTGAAAACTATTTCCTATTATTATCCATATTAAAAATCTAACATTAAAAATGTTTCCAACATTCTATAGAACATCTAGACACTGGCGTTCTTGGGACAAAAATACTAGCAAAATGAGCAGTGTTTGATTGGGTTATGACATCTATTAGCTCCAACTAAGACTCCTTTACAACAAAAGCTTTCTGAGTTTCTATCCTTGCTATGGGATCACTCTCAATTGTTACAGAAACCCTATACTGCATGACAAAAAGAAAAATTAAGTTGTAGCTACAGTTCTTTTGTGCTAAGAATCTGAAACTAACGGCCTCTTTGTTGCTCAATTCCAGGTACTCTTTTCCATCCTTATCTCACTTGACCTCTCTGTGGCATCTGACACTGCTGACCACTTTCTCTTTCTTGAAAAATCTCTTCTTGGCTTCTCAGTCAGTCGCTTCCTTTCTCTTGGCGCCCACACTTAAATGTCAATGTTCTCCAAGATGCTTTTAATCCTGTCTTATAGGGATGCAAGATGAAATGCCTACATGTGCCACAGGGGTGGGCAAGGACTGGCAAACTTTGCTTATCTAAAGGCAGCAGACTCAAACCAGTTTCAACAAGTTGTTGGAATTAAAAGACACACACAGACCTATGGTTTCAGATCTTCCAATTTTTTAAAAATATACAAATCCAAATTTTCTCACAAAAATCTTCCTTGTCAGTAGCTCATTTACACTGTTAAAACACAAGGTATGTGACCCTGAGCAAGTTATTTTAAAAATCTGTTTCCTCATCTATAAGGTGTCAGGGATAAAAGTGACACACAAACAGTGAATGTCCAACAAAAACTCTTATCAGCTTCCATTCTGATGTCTGTTCCCCGTTACCCCTGGTTTCCATACATACATTTATACTGTAAATATGTATAAATATATTTTACTGCAGCAGGGTCCAGAAAGGTTACCGGATTCCCAAAAAAGACTAAGAACCACTAAGCCAAATTTTTCTACAACTTCAGCTGTTATCTATACAAGGATGGAGCCCAAATCAGCATCCGATTACCCGAAGAAGACCACTTTACCTCTGTAACCAGCCTCTTCACTGACTTCTCTCCAAGCCCATTGCCATTGCCATCACGGTAGTCCAAACCTTCAATCTCTTCTCAGCAGCTGTCCACTTGCCCTCCTTTGTTCCACTTTTTTAGGATCTGAATCCTCTAAAACGCAAATAATTTGGCCAAAGGCCTACATAAATGTATGAGAAATCCAAACCTCTTAAGTACAGACTCCTTAGGACCTGACCAAGCCAACCACTCCCTCTCCCATTATAGATTCCTACTCCCCCAATTCCTACAATTTGCAATACAGAATACTCCTCGGTCAGGTCCCACCTCCTGGAATGCCTATCTAACTCCTCCTATTTGCTCTGGGCAGAAACCCACTCCCCTGGAAAAATCCTTTCTTCTTGCCCCAGGCCAGAGTAAATAAGCTTTCCTTCCTCCAAGCTAAACTATGCCTCCTCCTTCAATGTTGTAAATGTCAACTTTATTTTTCTTTTCCACTAGACTAAAAACTCCTCAAGGGCAAACAAAGTATCTTTTTCTTACAAGGCCCAATTGTTTTTCAGTTGCTCAGTTGTGTCCAACTGTTTGTGACCCCATGGACTGCAGCATGCCAGGCTTCCCTGTCCTTCCCCATTTGCTCAAACTCATGTCCATTCAGTCGGTGATGCCATTCAACCATCTCATCCTCTGCGGACCACTTCTCCTCCTCCCTTTGATCCTTCCCAAAGGCGAGCAAACCCTACCTACCATCACCTCAGATAAGCATCCTACCTTCCCAAGGTGAGCCTACCAAATCAGGCAGACTATTCAGCTTTCAAAGCCCTGCAACACACACATCTGCACGCATACAGCTTCAAGTTTAAAAGGAGCTAGAAGAAAACCCACCTTCTTTGCCCACTAGTGTACTTACTTACCACTTCCTTACATTTACCAACTCAAGAGTTCAATGGCAGAGACTAGGCTAACATAGAGCTGCTGAAACTTTCTGTGAATATACTGCTAATTTTTTACTGGCACAAAAATGTTTATTTGCCCCACGAAGGTAATTATTATATTGTATCTGTACTCAAATACTTACTAGTATTATTAATATATGCTGAGCCAAGCACTTATTCACACTGAAAAAAATTAACATCGAGAATGTTAAAAATCTTTAAAGGAAAATATTACAAAGACCACATATGAGGCTTTATGTATAATTCCTCATTTAATCACAACAGCCCTATGAAGGTGTTATCACCCCTTTTCACAGATGAATAAACTGAGACTTAATGAGATTAATTTATCCAAGTCACATGGGTAGGATTCAAAGCCAATGTGACTCTACTGCCCAAGCTTTTAACCAATATAAAACTATCAGTTCAGTTCAGTTGCTCAGTCATGTCCGACTCTTTGCAACCCCACGGACTGTAGCACGACAGGCTTCCCTGTCCCTCACCGACTCCCATATACAAAAGTATACAACATTGTTAAATTGAAGATCCTGAGATCATGTGGTATGCACACACAATCAAAACAAACACACACAGATCACAAAATGTTAACAATGGATATCTCTCGAATAGAATGAAAGTGTCAGATGCAAAAAGTGTCCAACTCTTTGTGACCCCATTGACAGCAGCCCACCAGACTCCTTGTCCATAGGATTTCCTAGGCAAGAATACTGCAGTGGGTAGCCATTCCCTTCTCCAGGGGATCTTCCCCCAACCCAGGGATGGAACCCAGGTCTCCTGTATCACAGGCAGATTGAATGGAATGAATATGAGAAAATATAACCTTGGGGTATCCCTGAGGGCTCAGACTTCTACCGTCTGAGCATATGCCTCCAATGCAGGAGACCAGGGTTCGATCCCTGGGTTGGGAAGATTCCCCTGGAGAAGGAAATGGCAACCTTCTTCAGTATTCTTGCCTGGAAAATCCCATGGACTAAGGAGCCTGATAGGCTACAGCCCATGGGGTCGCAAAGAGTCAGACACTACTGAGCGACTTCACTTTCACTTTCAAATATTACCTTTAATCAAAAAAAAGTCAAACAAGAGAAACAGTATAGAGAATAGAAGAGTAAAGTGGTCTGAAAGTGAAAATTGCTCAGTCATGTCCAATTAATTCTTTGCCACCCCGTGAACTATACAGTCCATGTAATTCTCCAGGCCAGAACACTGGCGTGGGTAGTCTTTCCCTTCTCCAGGGGATCTTCCCAACCCAGGGATCAAACCCAGCTCTCCAGAACTGCAGGTGAATTTTTTTTTACCAGCTGTTGAGCCACAAGGAAGCCCAAAGTGGCCGAGGGGAATATTATAGAGCGCAGAAGGTGAGTTAAGAGTCAATACATGAGCTACCTTATATAATCTTTATAGCAAAAGAAAAAAGTTCTTTCCATTTTACAGATAAAGCTGAAGAGCCTGTCCAGTGCAAGAACTGGCTGGGATCAGAACTCAAGGCCCAGTTCAAATGTGGCTGACTGTAGGGTACTATGCTACAAATAAAATGCAACCAAAAAGCTGTCCTAAGACCAAGTCACATTCAGGGAAAGAAACCGAACCAAGTCACCAAGCATCCTAAGTGCAATCAGGTAAAAAAAGAGCAACGGGAAAAGAGTATCTCCGTGAGTGTCCCAAAAAAGCCAGGACGAGTCATTACAGCTGAGGTTCTGGGACAAACTCTACCTGATGGAAGTGAGAAGAAGACTCCACTGCTGTTTGTTTTGCAAAGCACAGAGCTGCATTAGCATAAATTAAATGGGCTTAGACGGAACACCATTGTATATGCAGTGGAGTATCTCCTTTGGGGACAATTGGCTGCCTCCAACCCAGTATCATCCATTCATCCATTGTTTACACTTTACGGGGTATGGCGAGGTGGGGGGGGGGACTGGGTGCTACCAGTCTGAGAACATTGTGGTCTAACTGTATTCAGATATAAACCTCTCCTTACTCATAACTATGGTTCCAAACCTGGATAGTGAGAGCTGCTAACGCTGGGGGAACAATTCAGGTAAGACTGAATGGATCAGCCTTTTTTTTTTTTTTGGAAGTGATGTTTATTTTTGGGTGCTCTGACTTAGAAATTTTAAAATCTATCTCAACCATAATTTTAGTTCTCTATAATAGTACTAACATGATTTACTGAGAAAAATGGTTTGGGATAGGGTATACAAATTTCCTTACACAATCTTTCAGAGGAAAGAAAACTTGATTACTTCAGACTTATAAATGAAAATAAACATCTGCTTTTGAAACTAAATATTTAATAGTGAAAAAGTATACTACCTTCTTCCCTGGTGGCTCAGTGGGTAAAGCATCTGCCTGCAATGCAGGAGACCTGGGTTCGATCCCTGGGTTGGGAAGATCCCCTGGAGAAGGAAAGAGCAACTCACTCCAGTACTCTTGCCTGGAAAATCCCACGGACCGAGGAGCCTGGTAAACTACGGTCCATGGGGTTGCAAAGAGTTGGACACGACTGAGTGACTTCACTTCACTTATACTATCTTAGCCACTGGAAATTAATTCAGTATTTGCCTTGTCTTTTTTTTTTAAGTTTCAAATACAATGTAACTTTTTAGATTATGGAATGATTAGATCAGGAAAGACTGAAGGGGTGGTGGGGTACAAAACTTTTGGGATTTGTATATATACACATTTGAAAGTCTGGGAATATGAAGCCAACAATACACCTTAAAAATATCAAATTAAGAAGCAAAGAGATCTTTTTAAAAAAACCTCAAAATGTCCTAAGAGATTCATAGACTGATTTCTTCCATATAGTATGCTCTAAAAATATAACATAAGTAAAACTATGGGGTACACAGGTATATGAAAACATCCAAATCAACAAGCAATTTCAATAAATCAATAAAGTTAAACAACCATTAAACTTTACATTTTTTGTATGAAATCCACACAATTTCACATATGAAGCCTTTCTTTCTTAAGCAAAATGCTAAATGGCTGGATGGCTGTCCTTGTAGAGAAACAGGAGTTTTATTTCAGGCAAACAAAAGGAAAAGGAGACACACTTAGTAAGACTCTACAGAAGAAATCTCACTTCCCGGCGAACAGAAGTCAGCACCTGACCCCTGTGGTGGGTTACCCACTGCCCGGCAAGTGCCAGCTTCTCCTGGATAATAATGCTCTGGGGGTGAGTGGTCAGAGTGAGGAACACCTCTGCCAGCCAACTCCACAGCCTGCTACCAGGTGGGACGCACAGACCTACACTCAGTCTCCTGCCCCAGGTCCAAGTCTACTTAAAAACAGTTGGGAAGAAGAGAGCCAATAAAAGAGGAAAAACCACGTCCCCAGACAATCCCACGCTGGGGGCGGGTGAGGGGTGGGGCGGGCAGGGCATATTAACATTTGACTTCCTCACACTAAAGAACACCAGGAGGTTAAGTGGAGCCACAGGAAACATCCCATCCCCGAAAACCAGGAAATTTAGATTTGGAAATTTTAAGTTTTACACATAAAAAAAAAAAAAAAAAAAACTTTCCAAACTCACGGCACCAAAATATAGCTAAAATTAAATCCATTTAAACAGAGAGATGGGGTGGGGGGTGGATAGCCAAACCACACTGTATTCAGTTCCCTGAGAGCTCTTCCACAGACCCTTCTGAGTTGCGGCAATAACAAGTTTCCTTAAAAATCCCCCCCTTTTCTATTTCTAGGGTCAAACAGAAGAGTATCACAAAAATCCAAATAGTTATTATCAGAAAAAAATAAACGGACGATCTTTAAACGGTAGACCTTGTTTCAGGAGCTGCCCTGCCCACCTCCACCTCCCTCCTCATTCTTAGTGCTTCCCGGCGGGGCCGGTCCTGACAACCAGGGTCCCCGCCTAGGGTCCAGTCCCCGTGTTTGTTTTCCCGGACAGTGACCAAACAGGACAGGAAAACTCCATCTAGGGGCTGCTCCAGACATCCAGCCCTCGTCTCCCTCCCTGACAGTTTCCTCCCCCCTCCCTGCATCTTTCCCTCTGCAAGGCTGTCCAGAAAAGTGGGCTCGGGACTCGAAGAAGTCCGGGATGGGAGGAAGGGTGGGTGCTGAAAATAAACAGTCTCGCTTCTTGGGGTAAGGGCTAAAAAAGCGATTAGAAAAGCCTGCCCAGTAGAAACACCACCTGAATGTACCTCCTCCCTTTCCCACTGCAACCAGCCCAGTCACTAACTAATCAGCTAAGACAAATCCCTGGAAAACTTTTGCAAACGGGCAGAGAGGACCCTCTCCCCAGCCGGGGGGCTCCCGGGGACGCAGCTGGAGTTTGCAGCCCTGGAAGGGCTCACCGGGGAACGGGGTGGGGCGCGGGCGAGGGGTGCAGGGGCGGAGTACCTTCCACGGACAGGAACTGGCAAAGAGTTTCAAAATAGCCGAGTGCTCTCCCCCACGCCCTCGGGGGTCGCGAGCGCTAGGACCGGGGCTCCCCGAAAGGAGGCCAGCCCCCAATTCAGGCCTAAAAGGAAACTTTCCGGGCCGCGGCTGCACCTGACTCCTCCACCGCCCCTCCACCCCACCCCACGCCCGCAAGGCC
>SJYC01130288.1:0-55658 GCA_006408675.1 Madoqua kirkii | reverse complement strand
GGCCGGGGGGGGGGGGGCGGCTGGACGCCCATTCCCCACTCTTAGGCCCTGACTCCCCTGTCCCGGCCACCCCGGGCCTGCCGCCCCGCCGGGGAACCTCCGGGGGGCCCGCGCAGGATTCGGCCCAGCAGCGCTGCCGTCCCGCCCGGAGGCCCCGAGGGACCCGAAGGGGCGCAGGGAGGCCCGGGGTGTGGGGGCAGGGGGCAGGGCGCGGCCGCTGCGGGGCCCGCCGGCCCGAGGCCTAACTGGCACCCCCACCCCCCCGCTCCACACCCCTACCCCGGCCCGCGCAGGCCGCGCCGCTCGCCCCGCTCCGGCCTCGGCTGGACCTCTGGCCGGCGGCCCTGGTCGTTGCCCGTGGGCGCCCCCCAGGCCCCCGAGCCCCCAGCCTCCGCCACCCCGGCGCCGGCCCTCTCACCCTTTCATTCTCTGCCCCGGGCCTGGCGCGGGCCGGCGAATCCCCGGCCTCACGTAAGCGTGCTCGCCGCCCGCCCTGCCTGCGCGGCCCAGCCCGCCGCCCTACGGGAGCCCGGGGATGTGGGCCGGGCCTGGGGCCGCTTCTGCTTACCTTTCAGCTGCTTTTTTTTTTTTTTCTCCTTCCCCCCTTTTCCCTCGGCTGGGCTGACAGATCAGAGTGAGAGGCGCTGGCAATGGACTAGGAAGCTCGGCTGCCGCTGCTACTGCTCCCCCCTGGGCTCCGGCGAGAGCCTTTCCCTGTCAAGCAAGAGGGGTGAGGATCATATTTTTATTTTGGAAACTAAAAAGTGCTCCCAGGGTCGGTGATTATTAAGGGGAAATCCCTGAATATACTCTCCAGCCAAGAAGGCAGGGCTGCCGGGGCTGCACAAGAGGAGGCAGCAGCCTCCTACAGCACCACTACAGGCACTGCGAGGACATAACACCAGAGAGCCGCTCCTCTGCCCTCCGAAACGACAACTTTCCTACCATCTTGGAGGCAGAGCAAAGGGGGGCCAGGGGGAAAAGTGCACCCGCTCCCGATAAAGTACAAATTTCTACTTCTCATCTCTGGAAAAAAGTCCACACCGGCCGTCTCCACCGGCGCCTGAGGGAGAAAGCGGGGAAGAAACTGGGGGTGCCTCAGAAACGTTTGCGTTTACTCCGGGGGGAAAATGTTTCTGCATCTTCTGATGGAAAGAAATCTTTACAAGACACAGGTTTTCCGGTGATTATTGTTTTCTGTTTTCTATTTAATTTTTTTTTCCATGTTCGTGATAGCGTTATTTGAATTTTTTTTCAGCCTAATAATGATTTTTTTTTCCCCATTACAGATCTAAGTTCTGGGTTTGATGGTCAGTTTATAAATTTGAACTTCAAGAGACTTCTTAGCCACTTTGTCTGCTTATTTATACGTTTTTGTGTATAGAGATATTTCTTTCCTTATATATATAAATTTGTGCTATATATTCCCTTCCAAACTGAGATTGCTGAAGACAATTTTAAAGGGATGTCTTTTGTCTCCTTTTCCCAAAGCAATCTAAATAAAACCTATTGCCTCTCCAGAAACGCAAGATACAGCTGTTCATTTTTCACAGTGCAAATTAAGACAGAGATCCACTGGGGGGTTAAATACAACTCAAGTATAACTGACCATGTTTCTAGAAATAATCCTAACGCTCTTATGGTCTGCTTGTGAAGAAAGATTACTGGAAAACTGCAAATAGGCTATAAAGACAGCTTTAGATTTTCTTTAAGTAAAGTTGGTTACTTAGAATTATATCTAGGCATTTAATTTTTTGTTGTTGTTTAGTTTATATCCTTTAAAATATAGATATTTGGTGCATTGCACATGTTGCTGACCACTTTCTGTGTCACAGAATTGAGAATGAGTATGTCTGCTTTTGTTAGAGTTGAAACGTTCAGAACTTCCAATGTGTTGCCAAGCTATGAATTACTTTTAATATATTACAATGGATGTCATGAATCAACTTTTCTTCAATAAGCAAAAGATTAGTAGATAGAGGGGATCAAAGTTACCCAGGACAGGGGGATCAAAGCTGAGATAACAGAGATGAGGGGCAGAAGGATGCTGCTCACTTGCAACAATGCCATAGAAATCTTACTGAAGGAGAACAAATCACAGAGATATTTTGCTATTTTTATAAAGAGAAGAATACTAGAAAATGAACAAAAGATCTTTTTGTATTTCTACAGGGAATGAGGAGTCTTGTACTAAAAGTTATTTTTCTGATGCAGATTGCCTGACATAGTGGAAATGAATTTGTAGTATCAGTGCCTTGTTATCAGTAGAATATTTAATTCCTTTAATTTAAAATAGACTAAAAAGCATGTAGAAATAACTGATGACACCTTAAATGTTTATTTTTTGAGCTTCCAAATGTCAAAATTCCCATAATGTTAAAGTGAGTTCAGATAATGCATATAACAGATATTAATTATTTTCATTCTCACTCGCATCTTTATTACCTCAGTTTGAATACAGTACCTGAATAGTCTTGGTTTTTTCCTGGTGTTTTTTCCTTACTATTTTCTAGAAAAATCTGAAGTAATTAAAGTAAAATTAACTAATTCTTAACATCTCAGAAGCCTCAGTTTTAAAGTTGTGTTCTATTTACAATTTTTTTTTCCCTGTTTAGGAATCAAACACTTAGGTCATAACGAGGAAATCTGTTCCCTTAATGAAATCTAGTGGAGTTGAAAAATATGATTTTGAGCAACTTGTTCCTTATGTGTGACATGACTTTATAAAAATACTTTGAATTTTTCAAGACATTAAGATGTGTTTGTGTAAGCTGACTGTACCCTTTTATGCAGTCCTTCTTGTGACCAGCAGGCTTTTTTGAGTGATAACTGTCTGGGGATAGGGGTATGTGCATAACATGGTGCAAATATGGTACCATTTCAGTGTCTTTCTCTTTGTAAAGTTTGACTTGTACAGGGCTGTGATCCATCAAGTTTTTCCATCAGCTGAGCTAAATAGCCTACTCTGAGGGAATTACATACCAAACAAAAAAGAAATCCTGCTACAATTGCAACATGGGTGAATTTGATTGGTCAGTGTTAATTTCTACTGATAGCTGAACTCATTTCAGGTGTTATATCTCTTAATTCCTAAAAACTACAGGTGCTAACAAAACTACTGACATAGTTAACCTTAAATAACCCTATTTTGCTGGGTAAAATTCCTAGTACTCAAATTTGGCTTACATTGAGTACCTGCCTCTTGAGAAATCTGTATGCAGGTCAAGAAGCAACAGTTAGAACTTGACATGGAACAACAAACTGGTTCCAAATTGGGAAAGAAGTACCTCAAGGCTGTATACTGTCACCTGCATATTTAACTTATATGCAGAGTACATCATGAGAAATCCTGGGCTGGGTGAAGCACAAGCTGGAATCCAGATTGCCGGGAGAAATAGCAATAACCTCAGATATGCAGATGACAGCACTCTTATGGCAGAAAGTGAAGAAGAACTAAAGAGCCTCTTGATGAAAGTGAAAGAGGAGAGTTAAAAAGTTCACTTAAAGCTCAACATTCAGAAAATGAAGATCATGGCATCCGGTCCCATCACTTCATAGCAAATAGATGGGGAAACTGGAAACAGAGACTTTATTTTGGAGGGCTCAAAAATCACTGCAGACGGTGACTGCAGCCATGAAATTAAAAGATGCTTGCTCCTTGGAAGAAAAGTTATGACCAACCTATTAAAGACAGCATATTCAAAAGCAGAGACATTACTTTGCCAACAAAGGTCCATCTAGTCAAAAAGTATTGTTTTTCCAGTAGTCATGGGTATGAGATTTGGACCATAAAGAAAGCTGAGTGGCGAAGAATTGATGCTTTTGAAATGTGGTGTCAGAGAAGATTCTTGAGTCCCTTGGACTGCAAGGAGATCCAACCAGTCCATCCTAAAGGAAATCAGTCCTGGGTGTTCATTGGAAGGATTGATGCTGAAGCTGAAGCTCCAATACTTTGGCCACCTGATGTAAAAAACTGACTCATTGGAAAAGACCTTGAAGCTGGGAAAGATGAAGGTGGGAGGAGAAGGGGATGACAGAGGATGAGATGGTTGGGTGGCATCACCAACTCAATGGACATGAGTTTGAGTAAACTCTGGGAGTTGGCGATGGACAGGGAGGCTTGGCGTGCTGCAGTCCGTGGGGTCACAAAGTCGGACATGATTGAGCGACTGAACTGAGCACCTAATATATCTTGGTAATTTTGCTGGACGCTTTTTTTTTTTTTTTTTAATTTTAGTTGGAGGCTAGTTACTTTACATTGTGGTTTTGCCATACATTGACATTCATGTCAAAGTATGCTGTACATGTTTATCTATGGGCTCTGGTTTAATTCCCCTAACAGCTCCCCCAAAATACTATTTTTCTTTCCTTCCTCCTCTCCTCCTTTTCCCCTTCTGTCTTCTTTTAAATACTGTTGGGATAATTTCCTTTACTTTCAAGGAGTGTAGATCTTCTTGGGCTTTCCAAAGATTCCACATCCTTTTGCTGTATAGTTGCTGAGGTACCTACCACTGCTCTATGCTCTATATCTGGAAATGCTGTTTCTGCCATTTTTTGGTAATTTAGTCACTAAGTTGCGTCCAGCTCTTTTGGGACGCCATGGATGTAGCCTTCCAGGCTTCTCTGTCTGTAGAGTTTCCCAGAAAAGAATACTGGACTGGGGTGCCATTTCCTTCTCTAGGGGCTCTTCCCAACCCAGGGATCGAACCTGCGGCTCCTGCATTGACAGGCATAGTCTTTACCACTGAACCACCTTGGAAGCCCTTCTGCCATTTACTCTTTGCCAAAAACAGAGTAGCCAGCAGTTAGATCCCCCTTTCATTCACTAGTGGCAGCCAGTGGCTTATTTCACCCTTGTGAAGTCTAGTTCCTATGTCTATCCATTGTTTTGAGGAATGCATATATATTGATATGTATATGTGTCAGCTGAAACACTGTTTAAGAGAGATTTCCTTCCTGATCCTAAAAGTGGACAGTATATGTAGAGCATTAGGGTAATTAGAAATGTTATCTATGGTTGTAAAATTGTACTTTCTAAAAAATCCAATCAATGGATGAAGTGACCTGGAACCATGAATGCCAAAGTTTACCTATATGATCTTTAAAGAAGTGCCTTAATTTTACAAGTAGCTTGTTTAGCCTTTAGCTAAAATAAGAAATGCTTGCCTTAATATTTTTGCTATTATTAGAAATTTTAATTGATCTGCTTTTTGGTATTAGTGAATTTAATTTTTCAAAAATTAATCACCTTATTGTGAACACTAGTGAAGTTATGAAAATTCTACCTAGGGACTTCCCTGGCAGTCCAATGGTTAGGACTCCTGTACTTTTTACTGCAAAGGGCCCGGGTTCAATCCCTTGTCTGGAATCTAAGATCCCCAAAGCCACAGGGTGCAGCCACAAAAAAGAAAATACCACCTAGAGTCACAGATTGTGTGGATTTAAAATGAAAGATTTATGCATGTTTAATATATTAGATGTCGTTAAGCAATAAAGCCATACCTTTATTAGCGAATGTGTGCTGATAGAATCACTGGTGACATCAGACATTATTATACAAATTTAGTGGGGGGTTTTGGGAGAAGTGGGGGTGTGATTATAAACCTTCCCTAAACATAGAATTGTTTTTAACATTTCTAAAGGCAAACTCTGACGTCATATCAAGAGGTCCGTAGTGTGAAGACTTCCAAGGAAGTAAAAAGAAGTGAGGTGTGTTCAGAGCCTAAAAGTTTTCAAAAATCATACTGTTGATGTCAGAGAAAGAGCAGTGAGCAGTCCTGAGGAGAGGTCTTAGTTCCCTGCCCAGGAATTAAATCTGGGTCACCTGGATGAAAACCAACAGTCCTAGCCACTGGATCACTGGAGCTAGAAGCAAAAGGGCCCTGGCTCTTGCCCCTTTTTGAAAGCAAGAATGTTTCAGGGAGGCAAAGACTGTAAAAACAGGTACGAAGTTTTTAATTACAGACACCGCACAATGTGTGGGAGATCTCACAGGAAAACAGTTTGTTTATCCAACTCAAAAGCAAGGTAGAGATGTACACCCGGAGAGAAAGGGTATGGGCATCCTCTCTAGAGAGGAGGAGTACGGTATGTCAGAAGCTAGGCAGAGATGCACACCGGGAGAGTAGTGCAGTATGGAGGCGATGTAGATCACTTATATAGGACAGTCCTTCCAGGTCCTTGTTTACCCTTGGCCAGTTACCTTGTTTCTTTCTTCACACCTGACTGATCCGTGGGTCCTCCCCAAGATACGTGTGCAACATTTTTTCTAAGCTGGATCCCACTCTAGAGGCCTAAGAATGCATGTCCACACTTACTATGGGTGGACCTCCCAGAAGCCTTCTGCACATGTGCAGATAGGGAGGCTCTCCTTGACCTCAGGAGCGGGTACTTTATCTCTCTGCTCTAGCAGAGCTCAGCTTTTACCACTAGCTTTGTCCTTGGAGTATCTGGGTGAGAATAGAATCTTGGATTTTATTCTACTTGACAAATACCAGGTGTCCAGCCCAGAGGCCCACTGTCTCCTGCCTCACTGTTATGGTGGCCATAAATGGCTTTTTTTTTTAAACGTTAAGCATTTCTGTTTTGGAAACATTTGTTGGTAATGTTTCTATCTAAAACAAAGATCTTAGTTTTCTTGTGGTTTTATGCCCTGATGAAAACATTTTTGAGACAAGCATTGTATTTGGGAGATATCCTCATTGTAGCTTTAGGTTATTCGAATGTGAAATTTCTATATTACAGATTGAACTACAGTCAAAGCACATATATCAGGTAATCTCCAAGTTCTGACACCTACCCAAGGGCATGGAATCCTGGAAACAACTACCTGATACCAAGCCAGAAATGTCTTTTTTTTTTCAAATCCCCGTAAGGGATAGAAGATATTCTCCAGGAGGCAGATAGTCACCTGCAGCAGCAGGGATAGGACATGTCCCCAGTGCCATATCACACTACAGGCAAAGAATGTGACATCACTTCAGCCTTGGCAGTCTCTGGCCATTTCTTTTGACCCCGACCTTCAGTCACTCAGTCATGTCCGACTCTTTGCGACCCTATGGACTGCAGCATGTCAGGCTTGCCTGTCCCTCACCAACTCCTGGAGCTTGCTCAAACTCATGTCCATTGAGTCGGTGATGCCATCCAACCATCTTATCCTCTGTCGTCCCTTTCTCCCATCTTCAATCTTTTCCAGCATCAAGATCTTTTCCAATGAGTCAGTTCTTCACATCAGGTGGCCAGAGTATTGGAGCTTCAGCATCAGTCCTTCCATGAATATTCAGAACTGATTTCCTTTAGGATAGACTGGTTGGATCTCCTTGCAGTCCAAGGGACTCAAAGTCTTCTCCAACATCACAGTTCAAAAGCATCAGTTCTTCGCCACTCAGCTTTCTTTATGGTCCAACTCTCACATCCACACATGACTACTGGAAAAACAATACCTTTGACTAGACAGACCTTTGTTGGCAGAGTAATATCTCTGCTTTTGAATATGCTATCTAGGTTGGTCATAACTTTTCTTCCAAGGAGCAAGCATCTTTTAATTTCATGACTGCAGTCATCATCTGCAGTGATTTTTGAGCCCTCCAAAATAAAGTGTCTCACTGTTTCCATTGTTTCCCCATCTATTTGCTATGAAGTGATGGGACTGGATACCATGATCTTCATTTTCTGAGTGTTGAGTTTTAAACCAGCTTTTTAACTCTCCTCTTTGACTTTCATCAAGAGGCGCTCTAGTTCTTCACTTTCTTCCATAAAGGTGGTGTCATCTGTATGTTTTGATTCCAGCTCGTGCTTCATCCAGCCCAGCATTTGTCATGACATACTCTGCATATAACTTAAATATGCAGGGTGACAGTATACAGCCTTGAGGTACTCCTTTCCTGATTTGGAACCAGTCTGTTGATCCATGTCCAGTTCTAACTTGCTTCTTGACCTGCATACAGATTTCTCAGGAGGCAGGTCAAGTGGTCTGATATTCCTTTCTTAGACTGAGGAAAACACCTTTCCAACTGAAGCTGTGTTTTAAGTAATGGTTGGTAGAAAGAAGGGGCTTCCCTTGTGGCTGAGACAATAAATAATCTTCCTGCATTGCAGAGGACCCAGGTTCTATCTGTGGGTTGGGAAGATCCTCTGGAGAAAGGAATGGCTTCCCACTCCAGTATTCTTGCCTGGATAATTCCATGGACAGAGGAGCCTGTGCCTAAGCGTGGAGGGCTGCATTCCATGGGGTCGCAAAGAGTGGGACACAACTGAGCAACTAATACTTTTCACTTAGTAGACACAAACACCCCCCAAAGTAGTATCAAAGGTTGGATTTGAGCAAAATTGTGATAGTCAACTTTTTCTAAAACTTTTAATGAGAAAACTGTGTCCCAAAGGTGATTGTTAGTTAAAACATTGTAATAAGAAGAGAAATCCATGGAGTCCTCAGAATAACAGGTAGAGATCAACACAAAGGTGACTGTTCTGCTACGTTCCTGGTTAAGCAAGCTTTGTAGACCCACTAGGAACTTAACTACTATTTCCATGGGAAAATTAATCCCAGGTTCCAAGTAGCTAATTTACAGTGATACTCTACAACACAATCCATTAATAAGTTTGGACTTCCTGTGCTGTAATATCTTTGCCATATATTTGTTACAGCATGCCAGAATTCAAGTAAGGATGGGGGAAGAGGGGTGTTTGGAAATCCTCTCATTCAATTAAAGTAAGGAATAACCATTAACACAATTTAAACAGCTTGATTTAAATTCAGGTAAAGGAGATTCTTGAAGCTATAAAATGATGAGGCCAGTTGTAGTACACCAGTAAGAAGAAATTTTCAGTCAATCAAAATTGTACTGTTTATCTATATACACTGATGTTTCTGTTGTATGCCTGTTTGAGTGCTGTATAGTCCTATAGTAGTTATTTGCATTTTGTTTTCTCTTAAGGAAAACCAGAAAGAGAAATGAAGGCATAGACATAGGTAAAATTTTACTTAAAAATTACAGAATTACATAACCTAGTCTCCTGCTATTGGCCTGATGCTGTTTTACCCCACAGAGCAAGCCCCGCCCATTCCCGTCATGATGCCTCTGTTCTCAGCTCTGCCAGTTAAGTCCCACACTGCCCTGATGCTTTGCTCGCAGTCTTCTTTCTGAAGCCTTCTGGTGCCAATCTGAGTGTACCGTATTCTTACTCTAGTGCCTTGAGTTGTTTTCCAGAACTTTTTTCCCCCCTGATATGTGTTCTTTTGTGCAGGAGGAACTGAAGTAGTTTAATAGGTTAGTCTCCAGTCCAAGCTATCTGGTTTAGAAACTTGGCTCCACCATTTTCCTTGGTAGTATGACCCTGGGCAAGCTGCTTAGTCTCTCAGGGATAATAATAGTACCTACCTCATTGTATTGTGAGGATTACAGGGCATAATGCATAAGGCAGAGTCTTGGTGCCATGTGAAGGTCAGCTGGTCTCTGGTTACCTGCCAATAAACATCTTACAGGCAGCACAGCC
This sequence comes from Madoqua kirkii, assembly GCA_006408675.1. NCBI lineage: Eukaryota > Metazoa > Chordata > Mammalia > Artiodactyla > Bovidae > Madoqua > Madoqua kirkii. The sequence goes on along the minus strand of SJYC01130288.1, from coordinate 46,163 downwards.
CAAGGTCAGGGAGTGCTGTTTTGTTTGTGTTTTGTTTTTAAACATTACCAAGACAGTGGACTTAGCAGCACTAGTCACAAGTTGAATTAACTCAGTACAGAAAAATACAATGACTATGATTATGGCATACCAAACATCTACACCACGATACCTACAAAAACAATCAATTGACTTTTTTCTAAATACCCAGATAGTTGATAGTCTGCAGCAAAGAATTTTAAGGTTAGCTGAGATCTGGGTGTACTTCAGACTCATTCAAGGTCTTAAACTATAAAATGAAATACAAAAGAGTCCATACAGAATACAGAAGAGAAATAATGTGACCAGTTTACACCTTTTCATTAGCTGTTCTAAAGAGAAAATGTTAGTTTCTCAGTCATGTCCAACTCTTTGCAACACCATGGACCATAGCCCACCAGGCCCCTCTGTGCATGGAATTCTCCAGGCAAGAGTACTGCAGAATTTCCTCACTTTAGAACTCTCAGGCTCCTGTCATGGGGGTAGTGTCTGCACTAGAAGGTATTTGGGGCTTAACTTATTTCTTACGTGGTCAGAGACTTGTCTTTCTCAGAAAAGCATTCCCAGATTCCCCTGACTATGTTTGATCTCCTGATACATTCACTTTTGTGCTCTGTACTCTGCTTCATTGTAGAACTTTATGCTTATATTAAGGTCTCTCTGTCATACCAGGGCATATTATTTTTTGAGATACTCAACTGTATATTTTGTTTTTAATCTCCAGTGTTGATGAATGAATGAATAGAATTGAACAAATGAGGTTCTGTTTTCTATTTGTTAACTCACTCATTTTGATGTATGTTTTAAAATGAAGATATCTAACATTGATATGATATAATGCTTTCAGGTGTATAATTTCAGTAGAAATTTTAGTTTTGTCCAGCATGAAGCAATCTAGATGTAGATCGTTGTGTATATTGGGTCTCATATATTGTACAACTCTGTCAAAGATGTGACATATAAAGAGACTATACTGTGAGTTTGGGACAGTGTGCTATCTGTATGGAAACTGTACTTACCTATGATTTTTAACTGGCAGAATCGACCCCTTCTTATCATCTCCCAAACCACCTTTAGTGATGTTTTTCAGAAGATTTCATGATAACCACGTGTTTCAGAAAACCGTGTGTGACTCCCAAAGCTAATATTTATTGACTAGCTGTACAAACTAAGTTTCCCCAGCCCCTCAAACCACAGTGCCCTCATTCTCAACGTGATTGAATAAGATGATTGATAGACCATATAAAGTATACTATATGACATGTAACAGCCACTCCACAACTGTCCATTCCCATTTTTGTCCCTGAATTCATAGAAAGTGCCTGGAATTAAGGTAGGTTAATTAGAAAACTGTAAAAGAGGATCTTGCTCTAGGAGCAATTCCTTAAGTATTGAAGAACAAATACCTAATTAGAACCCTACTTACATGATTTCCCCAGTAGCTCAGATGGTAAAGAATCTGCTTGCATGCGGGAGACCTTGCTTCCATCCCTGGGTTAGGAAGATCCTCTAGAGAATGGAATGGCTATCCACTCCAGTATTCTTGCCTGGAAATTTCCATGGACAGGAGAGCCTGGTGGGCTACAGTCCATGGGGTCACAGAGCCGGACAGGACTGAGCTATTTTCACTTCATATTTACTATTTTCTTGCATGACTTGTGTGAGGTTTCTCTTTTTGACTAGTTATTACTGCTTTTGACAAAATTATTTTTTAAAAATATGGTCAAACTGTATATTTTCACAAGAGGTTCAACCAACACAAAACCACAAGTATTTATTCACTTAGCCATGTTCCAGACAGCTATGCATTTCCCTGGCACTTGACTCTAATAGAAAATGATGATGGGGGACTTCCCTGGTGGTCTGGTAGGTAAGACTGTGCTCTCAATGCAGGGGACCCAAGATCCATCCCTGGTCAGGGAACTAGAACCCACATGCCACAGCTAAGGGTCTGCATGCCACAGTGAAGGTCTCAAAAGCTGCACCTAAAACCTAGCGCAGCTAAAAATAATTTTTTTTTTAATGATGACAACTCTTGTTCAGGGTATTGCATGATACAGTGGCGAGAGACCTCACCTCAACTCTGTGGCATAGAGTGTTTACAAGAGGGAACTTAAGAAATCAGTTTGGCACCTTATGACCTACTGGAGAGAATAGTGATATAAAAAAGAAAATTTCCAAAGTCATTGTGGTTGATGTATTATTTCACAAAAAGATTCTCTTCAGTTACAGATGCATGTATGTATATTTTTATGGTGGATTAGGGACAAAAAATTGAGATACTGGTGTATCTTATGAGGCTGACATTTGTAGTGTCCTGCAGTAGTTAAATAGTGAGCAAACCAGTCCCCATCCTCACTGGCTTTATAGTCTTAGCACAGGATAAGGGTTTGAACTGACCTGGTTGAGAAGAACTTGGAGACCACTAGGCTTAAAAATTTTTTAAGTTCCCCACCCCCCACCTCTGGCTAAACTAGGCACCTCTGTGGTAGATTTGTTGGCTGATTATAACATCTGACCCTGGATAGGTTATCTCATCAAAATACAGTTTAGCCATGCAGTTTTGCTTGCCATACCCAATGATACCAAGGAGCCAGTGTGTGGTCAGAAGAATGAAAGAAAACCTGGGAACACTGGGTTTCCTTTGCTGAGAAAAATCAACAGGCTTGTGATTCAAGTCAATGAAGAATTAGATCAGCTGAACATTAAATTGTTTACCTATAAATCAAAGATACCTTGAATCTCAAATGAGGTGTTTATGACTGAAAGGAAGTTTTTTTTTTTTTTTTTCACACAGCAGGTTTTGACTGTGTAGAACTTAATTCAAAAGATGGTATTTATTGCAAAGGTTAACTCCTAACAGTCAAAAGTAAGAGACAGCCAGATTTGGTTAACCTCAGTTAGCAGCTTATTTATTGCATGCTCAGTGGGCATGGTACTTGGTTAGGTTCTACAGGGAAGTAAAAGAAGATACTGATAGAATTCACAGTTGTGAACTTAGGATCTAGTTGCAGAGGTAGATAATATCCAGGAAGCCCTTGGAAAACAAATAGCTTCTAGTAGGGAATGGAAGGGGCAGAGCAAGAAAAGGAGGCTGCCTTGGGTTATTGTGGAGGATCCACTCAACTGAGTAGCCCAGGGACCTCAGGCTGCTCTCAGAACTCGGAGCCTCTCCCACGCCTTCTAAAAACCAGTGAGAGTGCTTGTGTAGATTTAAGGAGAACTGTGGGCAGCTCTGCCACAGTCCTGGCATGTAGAAGATACTAAATCAGTGTTTGTTGAATCTAAATGGAGGAAATTTTTATTTACCTGGACAGAGGAAAGATAACATTTGCCGAAGCAGGAGTGAGCATGTCTCAACAGAAGGTGTGTTGGGAAAGAGAGGAAAAGGAAGTAGTAGGGGAAGGGGCTCAGTTAAGAGGATCTTGAAAGCCGAGGCAAAAAGTTTGAACAGATGTTAACATGCAATGAAGAAGGCAATTATTTGTACTTAAGCAAAAAAAGAAAAATCTGCTATTTAATTATTCAAGGAGTACCTATGAATCATTTATAGTGTGCTAGGCACTGTGGTTAAGATATGGGGAAATGGCATCCCTGCCCTCAAGTGAATGAAGTCTGACAAGAAAAGTAAGGATTATTGCTTTGGGAAGTTTTATTTATATACAGATCCTAGTTTTCTTTATTCCCTCCACCCCTTGCCCGGCAGAACCTTCACCCCTTGCATTGGAAGCACACCTGGACCACCAGGGAAGCCCCAGATCCTGGTTTTAAAAATACAAACTCCTTGAAAGCTAGCGTTTTGTCTTTTTTTAACCCTCTCTTGATCTGTTTTGTTGACTCAGCATGTAGAATAGTGCCTAGCACACAATATGCACCATAAATATGTATTGAACTAATTTGAAATTTTGAATTTTTAAACAGTACAATCTCTTTGAGACTAATAAGATAATTAACATGACTTTTAAATAGGTTAAGTGAGAAAAGTTCTAAGAAAGCTTGTGTTGGACTTACAGTTGTCAATCTCAATACAAGAGTCCAAGATGATTAGTAAAATATCTGTACAATTCTAATTATGTTAATAACCTTTGAGCGTTGTATTCCATTTGACCATGTTAAAGTCCCGCTAAAAAAAAAACCTGGGAATGGTGTTAAGTATTCGACTTTTTTCTATTGTCATGTTCTGTTGTACATTCTTTTTTTTTTTGGCCACACTGCTCGACTTGTGGGATCTTACTTCCCTGACCAGGGATCAAACCTGCATTGGAAGCACAGAGTCTGAGCCACTGGGCCGCCAGGGAAGTCCTTATATACTCTTTAAATGACTACTGTCAGTTAATACTGAAAACTTGATAGGTTAAAAAATTGAAAATACAGTATAAGAGGATCATCCAAAGTAAAAAACATACAAAAGGAAAGCAATATGGCTTTCATTAAAGCTGTTTGTGTGGAAACTCTTGAGCATATTTGAGCAAATGTCTTCGAGTATTCCCTTCCCCTACTTTTTAGGATGGGATCAATTTTACTACCTGCTCTTCCAGGTAACTTGGCAGCTGTTGATTAACTAACATTGTTCCCTGAGTTTTGCTGTCACCATAGATGGTTCTGGAACATAAGAACAAAAGATTTGTCAGAATAGTTTTCCTAACACAAATTTCCTTTAAATTATAGACAGGAGAAAAAAGTCAATATTGACCAGCTGGAAAGAATTAAATAAATATTTACATAGTCATAAATCAATTTTCTCAGAGCTTATTACTGTGATGTTTTATATATCTAAATGTTTTAAATGTGTAAAGAAAGAGCAATTAAGTAATTTAAACCAACAGAATTTAGACTTCAAATGGGGAAAGAGTGGATCATCTCAGTTGTGGTAAGATACACAGATGCTTCCTGTTGCTCTGTCCAGGACGATGTTAACATTAACCTCAGAGGAGGCCGTTAAGCCAGCCTTGAGCTAGATCTCTCTATGGAGGAAAGAGGGAAGAATTACTTACAAGTATAAGCAGCAAAGTCAGAGTACTTCATGCAATAATATGATGAGACGATAAATTATCATTTAATCTCTATAGCGTGTCTCCAGTTTTCTAAAATGAAGCTGAGAAAAAAATTATAAGGAAAGAGATTCATGATAACATTCTTAGAAAACTTATGCAAATACCCCATGCAGGTCTTTTATCTTTTTTTTTTCCCTATTGGAAGGGGATTTCTATCTTATATGAATCAAACTGTTCATACAAACTGTGTGTTAGTTTTTTTGCTTTCCTCTCTGTTTCTTGAATTCGGGAAACTTCTAAAATGTTAATTCTTTTAAGCTATTGAAAAGATTTTGTGTATTTATACTTTTACATGCTAACTTCTTAATTTGAAATAAAAGTAAAAAGCAAACATCAAAGCAGCAACCACAAAAGCCCCTACAATGTACTATATTGTCCGATTTTTCGTTTTCGGATTTCACCCATTAATAGTATTTGCTTTCATTAATCTCTGCCATTGCTTCAAGGTCCTTACAATGTTGAAGCATACCAAGTCTCCCAAAACACACCAACTCTTCCAAAATTAAGCCATCTTAAAGGCAAATAGAATTATTAAAAGGCAAACAGTAAGCAGCATAACTTACCATTTCAGCTAAGAATCTTAAAGCACACTGCAAATGCTTTTTATGTTACCTAACAATTGGAAAAATAAGTTCTAGAAGTGAATTGCTTACTATTACGTGGGGTTGCCCAATTCTACAGAGAAATAGCTTTGGATATGTTCTGTTGTAATTTTTTTCTGTTACCTAAATTACAGACTTTATTCTGATTTTTGCCAGTTTACCACTGATGTCCTTTTTCTGTCTCGATACTCAAATATTCCTTATCTTTCATGACCTCCACACTCTTGAAGAGTACCAGTCCATTATTTTGTAGAACGTCTCAGTCTGAGTTTCTCTAATATTTCCTCGTGATTAGATGAGGGAATCTGAGACATGGCGTGTCCTTTCAGAGCATGCTGTGAGGGAGGACGTGAGCTGTGCTGGGACTGGTTGTGAGGTTTTGTACTGCTGCTGCGACACAGCTCCACAGACCTAGCACCGAAACACAGCACCCAGTTCTCATCTGGAGGGCGGGGGTCCAGGCAGACTGTGCCTGGTCTCCCAAGGCCAACACCAAGGTGTCGGCTGGACGGCGTTCTCATCTGAAGCTGGTGGTCCTCTTACAGCTCATTCAGGTTGTTGGCAGAATCCAGGACAGATGGTTTACCTGCTGATTGGCAGTAGGAATCTCTCAGTTCCTGGAAGCCATTCTCAAGTTCTCACCTGCAGCCCCTCCGTTTACAAGAGCAGCAGGAGAATTGCCCTCCCTGACAATCCCTCTTACACTTTGCATCTCTGACTGCTAGACCCGTATTTATAAGACTCAAGTGATTAGGTCAGGCAAACCTGTAATCTCCCTGTTTTTAATGTCAGTTGTGTCACATAATATAGCCTAGTCACCGGATTAAAATCCATGGTATTCATAACCTGGAAGATTAGGAGGTGTGCTCCAAGAGTGGGGAAGGAAAGGCGGGGAATGAACATCTCAGAATTCTGCCTATTGCATTACTGCTATTAGCCTAGTTCCTTGGTATAGCTGGTGTCTTCTGGTTTCTCCATTGTAACCTTAACTGTCTTTCCATTTGTAATTAAAAGATACCTGGAGGGAGGTCATTTGAACTATGTAAACATTTTATTTCTCCTCTAACTTTTTTAACTCACCAGTGGAATTGTCCATTCTCTGCCATTTATTTATTTGTTTATTTCATTGCAGATTCATGGATACATATTTTATTTGGGAGGTTATAATCCAACACTATCATTATTTTGCTGTGCTAATTGTCCCGCTTGGCCACTGCAGGCTCTTTCATTTAGCTCCTGTGCCCTTTCCATGTGCCCTCACACTTTCTCAATACTTCTTTACTTTCTAACACTGTGAGGCACTCTAGATTCACCTTGCATTTTTTCCTGCTCAAGCCCCGAAAGAAATAATTTTTCCACAGATAACTCCAGTTTTAATCCAAGAGAACTAGAAGCACCAGGCTTCCCTGGTGGCTCAGATGGTAAAGAATCTGCCTGCAATTCAGGACATCTGGGTTGGGAAGATCCCCTGGAGAAGGGAACGGCAACCCACTCCAGTATTCTCTCCTGGAGAATCCCATGGACAGAGGAGCCTTGTGGGCTGTAGTCTATAGGGGCACAAAAAGTCGGACGTGACTGAGTGACTAACTAGAAGTCACTTCAGTTTGTACTGGCTACAAATTAGTGTCTCCACAGGTCAGGTGCAGATTAGTAAATGTATTTAGTTTCCACCTACTATACTCACATGGTGCCACAAATTTGGTGGCTTAAAACAACACAGATGTATAATCTTACAGTCCTCAGGTCAGGGATCTGAAATGGGTTTTACTGGTTGTCGGGAAGGGCTACATTTCTCTCTGGAGGCTCTAGGCAAGCATCTGCTTCCTTGTCTCTTCCAGCTTCTAGAAGCTACTTGCATTCATTGACTCCTGATTCCTTCCTATGTCTTTATTTATGTATGTACTTTTGGCTGCACCTCGAAGCTTGTGGGATGTTAGCTCCCTGACCAGGGGATGAACCCCATCCTGCAGCAAGAGCACAGCTTAACCACTGGACCAGGGAAGTCCCCTTTCCTATGACTCTAAAGCCAGCAACATAGTGTCTTCCAGTCTCCAGTGACTCTTGTCCTGTCCTGCTCTTATTAGGATCTTTCTGCTTACATTATGCCCACCCAGATAATCCAGAATAATCTCCCTATGTCAAGATCCTTAATTCAGTCACATCTGCAAAATCACTTTTGCCATGTAAGGTAATATTTACAGGTTGAGAGGAGGATTAGAACATGGACAATTTGGGGCCATTATTCTACCTACCTCGTGAATATATTTGTACAGATGGGACCATCAGTCCACAAAAATAAGGCAAAAGGAAAATATCCCTTTAATAACATCCTTTTTTACTTTTTATTCTTAGCCCCGTAAGTCACATTTTTAAAAACTGCAGTATATTTTGCTCATTTGTCCAAATCCTTGGTAAAAGTAGATGCCATTAATCCTCCATTGGTAGGACATCAGTTTTGATTTGTCCTCCAGCAGCCGTGAAGAACTCCTGTTCATCCATCTGTCTCTCCTCCTCCTTCGTTGTTTGTCACCAGCAGCACAGATTTTACAGGATTGTACCCAGTTGTAAAAAGCAATGATTATAGTTTCCCACGATGCATTACTCTGCTGTCCAAAGACCTCAGTTTCTATAACACGTATGCACATTATTGGTTGGAAATTACATTGCCAGAGTGAAATGAAAAAAATTAAATGTTCTCTAAATACCCTTACCTATAACTGTGTTTACTTTTTAGTTCATTTATAAAACCAGGGTTTTCCCATTCTTACTATTTTCAGTGAGCTATAATAAAATTTTTGATGTAAAGTATTTTGTGTAAAAAGCCATTTAATGCTGTCTGTTCTAATACTCAACTGTGGATTGGTTGCATACTAAGCAGCAAGTAGGCTTCTAGGTATACATTTTTATTCTTTCTTTGTAAAGGATGGAATAGCAACAGCACCTTACACTCATTAAGCACTTACTCTTGTCCAGTGTTTTACACATATTAAATTATTTAGTCAAATCTATGAGGCAGGTGTTGATATCATCCTAGCATATGCAACCTCCATATCAATAGGTAATAGTGGGAATTCCCTGGTGGTCCAGTGGTTAGGACTCTGTGCTTTCACTGTGGAGGTTGAGGGTTAATTAACTTAATTCCTGGATGGGGAATTAATATCCTGCAAGCGTGTGGCTTGGCCGGAAAAAAAAAAAAAAAAGGAATAGTAATAGAGATGACATAGCTGCTAAGCAGTGGAGCCAAGACTTAAATCTAGGAAACAGATTATGGAGCTTTCTCTTTTAACAAATCATTTTGTACAGTATCACAGTGTTCTGTTTTTTTTGTTGTTGTTTTTTTTTTAAGGAAGTAAAAGTTGAATATAATGATTTCTCCAAACCCTACTGTTAACCAGATCATTTTCTCCAAATTGGCCTATAGCTGAAAAACTATAATGTCAAAAGACTGTGATACATACAGTGAACAGAAATTTTAGAAGCAGCCTAAATGCTGCACAGACTTAGTAAATCCAAGTCCTATTGAATGCACATGTGATAATTAGAGCCCAGGACATTTCAGACAACAGTTCATCATTGCTGCTGTTGAAATCATCCCTTTAATTTGATAGCGTGAATCAGGGAAAATGTACCAGTAGCTCCCAGCACAGTTATCTAGTTTACCATTGGCAGTTACTTTGCCATAATTGAGGACAACTGCTGTCAAGTTAGGCATTTGCTATGATTTGAACGTGTTTCCTTAACATCACGTGTTGAAATCCTAAATCCCTAAGGTGATGGAATTTGGAGGTGGCACCTTTGGAAGGTGCTTAAGTTATGAAGCTGGAACTTTCATGAATGAGATTATTTCTGTTATAAAGGAGACCCTCCAGGGTTTCCTAGTACCTTCCACCATGTAAGGATGTAGCAAGGGATGAAGTCTGCACCCTGGAAGAGGGTCTTCACCAGGTGAACTCAACCATGCTGGCTCCTAATCTCAGACTTCCAGCCTACAGAACTGTAAGAAATAAATTCCTGTTGTTTATAAGCTACTCCATGCGTGGCACTTTGTTATAGCAACCCAAATAGATTAAAACAGTATTATTTCTCCAGTTCTTAGAAAAATCCTGGAAGAAAACTTGGGCAAATAAATTTTGGCTGCCTCATAATATTCTGTTTACATCTAGTCAGAAAGAATGCTCTTCATGTTTACTTTACACATTTCAGTACTTCATATTTCATTTATAGAAACATGTAAATTTTTCTATTCCAGAACACTCAAATCCAAAATATTTTTATGTTGAAGTTCATAGATATTTCTCATACTTTAGTTTTAGAAATCTGTAAGACTAGACAAATTGGAAAGGGAGAAAATGAATTCAATTTATATCGATGTTTGTACAAGTCTTTGAAAATGGATATACTCAACAAGAAAGAACATTATTCAAGATAGTTGAATGTTTTGGAATAAAATAGATGAAGTATATGAAATGTGATTTATATAGTCTAATAAAATACACATAATCTAAAATATATTCAAAATGAATTTATATTATCTGAGAGTTTTGTCAACGTATATATGACTGTTGTTGAGTCGCTAAGTCATGTCTTGTGCAACCCCATGGACTGTAGCCGCCAGGCTCCTCTGTCCATGGGATTTCCCAGGCAAGAATGCCAGAGTGCCTAGCCAATTCCTTCTTCAGGGGCTCTTCCCGACTCAAAGATCGAACCCTCATCTCCTGCATTGGCAGGCAGGTTCTTTACCACTGAGCCACCAGGGAAGCCCCATCTGTAAAATGAAGCTAATAAAATTTACTCCACTGGTTTGTTATAATACTTAGAATAGTTCCTATTCCATAGTATATACTCAATACTTTTTAGTTATCATTACTGATAGGGAATACTAGGTAACTTAAAAAAAAAAGACAGCTGTATGCATTACCTAACTAGAAGACAGTCTGTTGGCAACTCACTTTGTCTCCCTCTCTCCAAAGCCCTGCAAAAAACTTAGCCAGAGAGGGGCTGAATTTTGTACATATATATTGAAGAACAGAGAGCAGATCTGGGGGGCCTCTGATGGAAAATAAAACTATTTGGTGGGGGCATGTTATAGGAGGAGAAAGGGGAGAGGCTTTGGGGCAATGTGGATTGTATATAGACAAAGACCTGCCAGCTTTTTTTTTTCTTTGTAGGCAAAGAAAAACTGATGTTTATTAAAATGCTCATTAAGTGACATGCACTTTGCTGCCACCTTATGTAAGTAAATAATTCCATTTAGTCTTTGAAGTAACCCTAAGAGGTGGGTGTTACTGCTGGTTGACCACAAAATTATAGAGCTGAAATGGTTTGACTGCCACACCTGGGGCTTAACTCTACTATGTGAAGCTCAAAACCTGTATTGACTTCATGACTTCAAGATACTTTGCTCAACTCAACGCTCTTCACTTCAGTGCCTCCAAGGAAAGCGTAAGGTCTTTCATGAAGCAGACCACATCATCTGGCATCCGTTTTGTGAGAGCTGCTTCCCATTTTCCCAAAAGGGTATCTGTCCTTGCTCGCTGTGCTCCTTCTGTTCCACTTGACTTACTGCTACTCAGCCCACAGGCCTCCTCACAGAAAGCACTTCCTCCTGGAAGCCTTCCCTGATAGCTCTTGATAGCCTCCCAGTCAGGGCTGTCACAAAGGTGTATTCCCTGCTGTTCCCAGGGGACCTTGTTCTGTCACAGCACTTGCACATATATGCAATCATCAGTGACGCTTCTGCCTTTGCCACTGAAGACAGGGTCAGTCTCCAACACCTGTATAGTCCCCAACCACTGGGAGCTGCTCCATTAATGTACAAGAACTAGGGATGAATATGATCTCTAGTTATCACTCTCCTTGGGCTAATTTTTTTAATTGAAGTATAGTTAACTTACAAAATTATATTATTTTCAGGTGTTCAATAAAGTGATTCACTTATATATATGTATCAGTTCAGTTCAGTTCCTTTCAGTCACTCAGTCGTGTCTGACTCTTTGCAACCCCATGAACCGCACGCAGCATGCCAGGCCTCCCTGCTGCTACTGCTAAGTCACTTCAGTTGTGTCCGATGGACATGAGTCTGAGTGAGCTCCAGGAGTTGGTGATGGACAGGGAGGCCTGGTGTGCTGCAATTCATGGGGTCACAAAGAGTCGGACACGACTGAGTGACTGAACTGAATTGAACTGAACTGAGGATATTAAAAAATAAAAAGATTTGAATGAAACTTTGATTGTAATTTGAAGGTGAGAGTGAGGTGTACTAATGCAGATAAATGTGTATGTTGCGCTGTGTGCTCTGTGGGCTTCCCTGGTGGTGCTAGTGTTAAGAACCCACCTGCCAATGCAGGAGAAGTAAGAGACGAGTCATTCAGCAAAAAGAAATTGTGTGTGCAAATTTGATGTTTATTTTCCAAAAAGCTATAATCAAATCAGTGGGAGCTAATTCTTATAATTGACAGCCACTTTGAATCTATGAATATGATATATATTTACATTAATATATCAAACTTAGGGAGGACAAAGTCCCAAATTTATCTGCTCATACATTCTCCAGATTTGCTTTATTGATGCATAAATATTTTATGAGTATTTCTTATATAGCTTGAAGTGGCTTGTGGTTGAATTTGGTGTAGCCTGCTGAGTTGCTTCAGTCGTGTCCGAGTCTATGTGACCCCATAGACGGCAGCCCACTAGGCTCTCCCGTCCCTTCGATTCTCCAGGCAAGAATACTGGAGTGGGTTGCCATTTCCTTCTCCAATGCATGAAAGTGAAAAGTAAAAGTGAAGTCGCTCAGTTGTGTCTGACTCTTTGCAACCCCATGGACTGCAGCCTACCAGGCTCCTCCTCCCATGGGATTCTCCAGGCAAGAGTACTGGAGTGGGGTGCCATTGCCTTCTCCATGGTGTAGCCCACTTCCACCTGATAAGTGTATATTATTGAGTAGTACTCCTTATGAGGAAAAAAAAAAGTATAACTTAAATGTTACTAAAGTTTTGGTTTATCACATTTAATTTTATATTTTTCTCTTGTTTCCCACCTCCAATTTTACACCTACCATGAACTTCTTTGAGAACCAGAAAAGATAGCTAAGATAATTGGAATGAATATGTGAAGAAAATATAAACACCCAGCATGTAAACATTAAAGAAAGCATCCTTTAATTTTAGTGTGAGCCTTTGCAGTTTTTTGTTGTTGTTGTTTTTGTTTTTAACATCTACACTACAGCTATGAGAATCATTCTGCCCTAAGTGGAGCTGAGTTCTCCACTTTCACTCCGATAGCCTTGGCAGCAATTCGTCTGCATATGCTTCCATTCCATTTTCATAGTAAAATATAATTAACAAAAATGAAAACGCAAAGAAAATAGATGTGTTTCTAAAAACAAGAGAGAATGGAGTCAGGGGGATAACTGGACACGTTTTCTATCTCAATCCGCAAAATCGTGTTTTCTGTCCTATCACATTCCTTAACTAGACTAACCAGACAGAAGATAGCTGATTTCAGAAAGGCTCCCTCAGGAATCAGTGGGAGATGGTAAAAAAACACTCTGAGTCAACATGCTGACAGTGATCAGGGAAAAGAAAAGACAGACTCCCCTAGCATTTGGGCTTTATACAAAGAACCATCACATCCCAGACTTGGGAATGATATATGATGCACCTGGAAAAGTGCATTCAGTTAGGATAAACTCAATTCCAGAAATATGTGGAAGATTGGAGAAAGTTAAGAGAAAAAAAAAAATGATGAAGTGACTGGGGAGGTGAGGTTGGGAGGGGGCTTGCAAAGAAAGATGAAAGCAACTAAGTAACTTTTAAGATTTGACATGATAAGAGCCAAGAATTATTTTAAAGTAGCAAATACTATGAAGAGAGAGAAGTTACTGAGAATGGTAGAAAGACCATAGGACAAGAAGCAAAATTAAGAAAGCCAAAACTCTGGCTATGTATAGGGGAAAATGAAAAGCAACAATAACAAAAATAGTAACTTTGGGAATATCCTTTTTAAGAGTCCATAGGAAGCTTTAACTCACGGCAAATTTACTGCTAAACGCAAAGGAAGTCATGGTATTGGAAGATGATGATTGTAAAGGAACTACGTAATGGTGGACTACATGACTGGAGATGGTCTTTCCTATTTAGCATTATTATAAATCTGCTATATGAAAAACCAATTTATGTTGAACAAGGGTATACTCCTTGCCAAGCAGCAAGATTTAAAACAAACTTTTAAAGAACCAATTATTACACAGTTTGCCCTGGGATCTCTGACTATTATAGGGAAGAAAACTGTTTTTAATCTGCTGTTTTCCAAAAACAATTCAATTAAAAATAATAAAAAATCTGGAATCCTGCCCACAAGGGTTAATAACTACAGAGGTGTCCAACAGATATTCAATCACAAAAATTTAAATGGTCTTTTCATTAAGCCTCTGTGTCTTTTACATGGCTAAACCATGATAATTATTTTGGGGCTAATTTCTTAGGCTATTTAATAACACCTCCTGCTAGACTTCTCATGTAAACTCAGCAAGAGGAAGCATCCAGAGTAATAGAAAAATACTTGTGCTCATTTTACAGCTCAAATTCATACTTTTCTTTATAAAAGAGACCCTGCTGTTGGAGTTTGACAACTACCATACCAAGTACATTGGGGAAGATTGGATTAGGAGGCAACGCTGACTATGCAGTAAAGTCCTCACTCTCTAGCAGGATTTTTATGTAAATTCCATTACAGTTCATACTTCTGCAGATAATGAAATGGATACAATACACTTCAAGGTTTCTAAGTCAGCAAAATAATGAACAGGATAGCCTGTAAACCGCTTTAATACATTTTTGATATTTGGTCACTCATAAAAATGGGCTGTGTATTTCTTCTCTCACACCGGTTTTCTTTTTAAATGTTATATAGGTCTACAGGTTATTGCTAGTATATTAACATGGACTACAAAGAGTTCATTACACTTTAAATGTCAATAAGTGGCCATTTTTGCATTATATTTCCTTAAACTATGGACAGGTTTTTTTTTTTTTTTTTCCCTCCAAAAATGGCATTCCTTCAGATTGGAAAAAAAGAAGCACACATACTTTCTAGACTAATGGCAGTGTCAAAGGGATATGCTTTTGTAATTAACTAATCATAAAATTTTAAATATATAGATTGATCTACAATTATTCTGTTATATAATTTGTGATGACAACTATGGGTAAAAGTGTGTTTTCAAAAGACTAACCTCTAGAGACAATGTTTTGGGTTTCCTAATGGATATGTCTTAGCAATAGGCAATGACTATAACAGAAACAGTCAAGAAAAATATTATGTAGCACAATGTATAAAATGTATTCTTTACCTTCTGCTATTGTCATTTTAGTTTCCTATACTGTCTTACACTTGAAGGTGAAATTACCATTAGTGTCAATGGATAATCCAGGCATAGGCTAAAGGAAACACAAGACTTTGGCACAATGACACAATTCTCCAAGTGAAGCAAGAATGTGAACAAAGTATGCATTTCACATTTCAAGTATTCTGGTGATCCATTATCCCCTTAGTATAGCTGTACTTTTCAGAAAGTATGCTCATCTTTATTTTGGGATGACTAATACACATGCAATATTCCCTTTGGTGTATTTTATAATTTTAGTCAGAATAGGAAGCCTATTGACATTTTAGCTTGTTGCCAAATCAAACAAGAGTAGTTACACTAACTGAGTCTCACTGATAGATGGATTTTGATAGTGAAATGTTAGAACATGATGCATGACCTTTGATGTGTCTTTGGACTTTTGGGAGCCATGCAGTGCTTCTCTCCAAAGAAGGAAAGTCTGGTCTTAGATTCCTGTGGACCAATGCAGAGAATCATATATGACTGATTTATGATTAACGGTTCAGAATACTTTATTCTCACGGAGCTCTCAAATGCACTCAAGTGTTCTAGAAGCAAATACTCCAAGGCTTTGTTTCGGGAAGTCCTGATGACTTAAGAGAAAAAGGCAGAAGAAAAGTGGAGACAATGTGACCAACCAATGCCAGATAGAGTCAAAAACTTCACATGCGCGAATAACAATATTGAGTGCTGCTCAAGTTTGTACTGATTGTTTAAATGCCTTATTCCATATAAGCTTCAGAACAATCCTACGAAATAGGGCTAATATCTCCCCCATCTTACAGATGAGAAGGCAGAAAATAAAAAACATTCAGCACTGTTTTTCTGATGATGAAATGCTGTGTAGTATGTCCAGCATTCTTAACAACTTCAAATAGTCTCCTTCCCCCCAAAAGTTTACTTATTTAATAAGATGAAGAGAGAGAATGTACTTGCATCTTACAACATAATAAATGTATTTACAACTTGATAACATTAAAAAAACAAAACAAAACCCTAAATATTCACCTTCCCTTCAGTCTATAGCAAAAAAATGTAATTTACCTATACATACTTTTGGGGATAGACATTGACACTTTTATTGATATATAATTGAAAATAGCATTAAAATAGTTTCAAGTACACAACATAGTGATTCAATATTTGTATATAGCATGAAATAATCACAATTTGTCACCATACATAGTTATGGAATTTTGTTTCTTGAGATGAGGTTTTAAGATTTACTCTTAGCAACTTTAAAGTATTATTAACCATAGTCACCATGCTGTCCATTATGTTTCCATAACATTTATTTCATACTTGGAGGTTTCTCCCTTTTGACCCTCTTCACTCATTTTGCCCACTCCCATACCCATACATTGACTTTTTGTGATTTTATTCTTATGTGCACCCTTTTGTTGATTTTTAACCTGGCTTAATCTAGGTCTTAGATTCTGACTCTGTTGCTGGTGATGATAGAGTGCACCTTTAGTCTGACCCAGACAAGTCAGAGTTGGTTATACTGTTTTAGTTTCCCTCTAAGAGATTTTTCTCAAAAAAATGCTGACTATCTAGGGTAGAGAAGATAGAGATTGCTCAGGTTGTTGTTCCTCAATTTGTTATTCCTCAGCAAGGGTCTTATACAATTATAACAGTAACAAAATGCAGTTTCTAGGAACATAACTGTATTTTCAAAGACAACAACAATAGTCACACACTCATGTTAGACCCTGTGCTAGATGCTTTGGGTACAGGAACTCATTCAGCACTCATAATTCTGTGCAGCAGGTACTATTGCAACCGTTTTTACAGATAACAAGATGGAGTTATCAGATAATCTAAGGAAATAAATAAATCAAGGAAATTGTTAAGGGTTCTGCAAAGTCTACAGCAGAACTGACCCAACAGAAATTCTTCTTTTACCAGGGACCTTGGTCTTCCCTTTACCAACTGCTTGCCGTATTCAGAAATATAAACTGCTTAAAGCTACTCTGTTTCAGGCTACTGTTTAAGTCCAGAAAAAAACTTTTAAGATCTGACACACTATGTTAGAGATGAGGAGTAAAGTTCACTGGTATAAGATAATGGCACCCTACTCCAGTACTCTTACCTGGAAAATCCCAAGGACAGAGGAGCCTAGTGGGCTGCAGTCCATGGGGTTGCTAAGAGTCAGACATGACTGAGCGACTTCACTTTCACTTTTCACTTCCGTGCATTGGAGAAGGAAAAGGCAAACCACTCCAGTGTTCTTTCCTGGAGAATCCCAGGGACGGGGAGCCTGGTGGGCTGCCGTCTATAGTGTCACATAGAGCCGGACACGACTGAAGTGACTTAGCAGCAGTAGCAGCAGCCTATATGTCTGTCTTCTTCTCTTCTTATGATTAACATCTTTCTTCTTTCTTCTCTCATCCCTTTTCATATGAAAGTGAAAGTCACTCAGTTGTGTCCAACTCTTTGCGACCCCATGGGCTATATGTCCTTGGAATTCTTCAGGCCAGAATTACTGGAGTCGGTAGTGGTTCCCTTTTCCAGGAGATCTTCCCAACCCAAGGATTGAACCCAGGTCTCACGCATTGCAAGTGGATTCTTTACCAGCTGAGCCACAAGGGAAGCCCAAGAATACTGAAGTGGGTAGCCTATCCTTTCTCCAGGGGATCTTTCAGACCCAGGAGTCCAACCAGAGTCTCCTGCATTGCAGGCGAATTCTTGACCAACTGAGCTATCAGGGAATGTAACAGAATGGACTCTGAAAACCATGAGCAACTCGAAACATCTTCAAGGCTCACTGTCATGTCAGTCCTGGAGTATGTCTGGGGAACAGTGCTTCCAGGTCAGATAGTGGCCACTGCAGGTGGGGGCTAAGATGGAAAGGAGCTTGTTGACTGGGACACCAGCAGCCACATCGTGACTTGGAGTGCCTCCCCTGCTTTTTCTTTACCATACGAGTGATATTATTTATTTCAGCACCTTGAGCAACCATGAGGCGCTGGGGCTTCGGATGTGATGGCATTGGTTGCCATAAGGGAGGTGAAGAGACACACACCCTTAGCTTTAGATTGCCATTCCTCCTTGGTCTGGTTGGCCTCAGAACCTCAGCTGTTAATTGTGATACTAATGTGCACAGTGGATCCAAGAACTCTGCTTCTTTTGATTTCTGTTCCTCATTATGTTCTGGGCCCTCTGTCTCATAAAGAGACAATGAAAGAGAAAGCAGAGGGGATAACAGATATTTCCCCCAGCACTTGACAATTTGACATGTATGCAGATCTCTATTTGTCTCTGTCTCATGCTTTTGAAGGGAAACTTGTGGGGAGTACCATGCATGTCATATTGCATTAAGTGCTCAGCACACTCTTACTCAGCACTTAACGTAATAACTCATACTCATTCAAGAGAAAAGTCTTATTTTCTTATGTCCAGCCAACTGAAAAGATTCATAAGGATGATTTAAAAGACTTTAAGCACAAAAGTGTACAAGATATACACACAGAGGGAGCAAAATCTCATAGTGGTAAAATGTAATTTTGAGTTGTTCCTCTTTCTCAGGTTTAGACCTAATGTCTGAATAAAATGTTTGTTCACTGCTAGTGCATATTTTATCATTCAAGAATATATGTACTATATGCTTTTAGAACTGAAAAAAGAAAAAGTCATCTGTGAACGAATCTGTACTTTTGAGTGGCCTCTTTGGTAGAAAGTTTATAGTTCTTATTTTGCTAACAAAAAAGAAAGATTTTATGAGAATAGCTTCCTCTAGAAAATAAATCTGGATATGATCAGAAGCAGCCAAAGCAAAAAGCAGAAAAAACCCAAAATAATACTACAAACATCCTAAGTCACTTAACTTTATGTAAATCTACTGAGGTGGAAAAAAAAATAAGAGCAGAATAAAAAAGACTGAACAAAGCAGGTTAAAAACTGGGAGGGGAGAACCCTTGCATCAAAGAAAAAGAAACAAAAGCAATTATAAGCTATTCTTCTTTTACTGGAAAGAAATTAAGACTTGCACCTATGATACACTGGAGTAGAAGCAACTATAAAGGGGGAAAAAAAAACACTTGCCCAAACCTGTACTTGGTCAAGGTGGAGTAGCTACCTGCCACAATTATATAAAACCATCTCAAGTTATTGTTACAGGATTATTTATGAAATAGGAAAATATTCAGGTATGCAACACACTTCTCAGAATTTTCTCCCCTCAGTCAGTAAGTTTTACCATCAGCAAGTGCCACATTCATTAACTTCTAATACTGAATCCAAGTTTTCTAAATCTTCTTTATCCCCTTTAGAGTTTTATGCCTGACTGTTTCATTGTGTATAAAAATGTATTTAAAAGATGCATATTTTTTACTCGACTCTCTCCTTGTACATTTTCTAAGCAAAAATTATTTCTCAAGTGTTAAATATACAAAAGGGTGGTTTTTTTCTGTAAAATATAAAAATTTCTTAAGGTAAAATGATCAGTAAATATTTTTAAGCAAAAATATTTAAATGCATTTATTCTTAGGAAAGTTTGATACCAGATAGCCCCAGTCTTTCATAATAGAGGAACCATTTATTTCTTGTTGTCTGGGGTTAATCTCAATTTATGTCTCTTGCTCTAGCGCAATTGATAATAGTATTCCTTTTTCTCTCAAAGGTATCCAAGTATAGACAAAACCATATAATGTCTTCTACCTAATATCAAGGCAGCCTGGCATGGAAAAATCTAAGGCTTTGGAGACAAGCCCATGGGGTCTGCACATATTTCCATCATTTACTTACTGTGTAAACTTGGGCAATTACTTATTCACTCTGAGACCAATTTTGTTGTCGGCAGCATATGGATAATAATAATAATAACTCATAGACTTGTTGGGATAACATGAATGAAATAGTATTACGTCTGGGAACATGCACGAATGGGGATAATAAGATCTCTGTATAAGATTGTCACACAGTTTAGTTAAGATGAATTCAAGCATAGTGTTTAGCACATGGTAGATATGTAAAAAATATACTTTTCATCACACTCATTCTCATAATCATCATTATCATCTTCCATTAGTGGTTGTTTAGTGAAGTTAATTGCTTCTCTCCTTCTAACTTCATTTTTTTTTTTCTGGTATTCACTGATGTCATATATGTGGAAGATGTGTAGAAATTTGACTTGTACTCATAGCAGTCAGGAAATATGAGCACTTTACTAGCATGTTTAGACTGCTTTAAACACTACCTGGACAGTGTTTTGGTCTGGTTACTGGAAAAAGCATTGTTCTGTTTGTGATAAGAATGAATGTTTCAAAGTGGATCTTAAAAATCCCCTCAAGGAAGAAGAGTAAAAACTCTGACTCTTGGACAATCTGGGAAAATTCCAGATTCTCCCCTCCTGAGAGTAAATTCCTTTAAAGTTACATTTGATTCTTAAAAATTCAAGTAGCTCCTCTTATTCCCTTTATTTCATTATATGTTTATTTTTGTTTTGAATTTTTAAACATCTTAAGAATCCTCAATCAAGTTAAACCTGTGCTTTAGGGCAATGTGTAGTGTGTGCTCTGGGGCTTATCTTCCTTCTGATCCATCTCTGTCTGCTCCCAGGTTACAAGTATAGCAGTATGAGAAAGAGCAGAGGCTTTTCAGTTAATTACATCAGGTTCAGAAGTAAGAATATGGCCTTTGGCATATTACTTAATTTCTCTGAACCTCTGTCTCCTAGTCTTAAAAATTGATATACTATAAATATCCATCAAATTGTTTGATAATTAAATGCAATAATGTCTGTAAGTCCACAAAGTCACATATTAGGAATTCAATCCATGTCAGTTATTTTACATTCGTTAGTGTTAGTTAAAATGGTTAGTGATATCTAGCCAGGTCACATTGATGAGGACCGATTTACATTTATTTCTATTGGGACACAGAGCCCCAAAGCACACAAAATAGGTGACATCTGGCTCATCACATAAAAATGTCTGTGCAATCCAACACAGAATATCCTACGACTATCCAGGTTCTTTCTTTCAAATTCCCATGGTAACTCAACCTTGAGTAGTAATAGCTTATTAATGACCTTACTTGATTGGACATACATGCTTCTTGGAATCCAATTGTCATATAGGAACCATATGCTTGAGATCATTTTAGACTTTAGAAAGACCATTAATAAAAAGAAAACGGAAATAATATTCCAAGGCACCGGATGAAATCAGCCAAAGTCTTCATTCTTTATTTAGCTGACACTTAGGCGTCCTTAAGTCTTCCCCAGCGGCTTGGGAGTAAAGAACTACCTGCAATGCAAGAGATGCAGCAGGAGCTACAGGTCTGATTCCAGGGCTGGGAATATATCCTGGAGGAGGAGATGGCAACCCACGCCAGTATTCTTGCCTGGAAAATCCCATGGACAGCCCATGGTGTGGAAAAAAGTCAGGCATGACTCGACTAAACAACAAAAACTAGGTGTCCTTTGGGGTCCCACTCACATTTATCCTCTTTTGGGAAATTTCCCTAAAAGATCTTATGCTTTCCTCTATCACTATACTTATTACAAACTGCAGAAAATTCATGTTCATTTATCTATCTGTTCCCTTAAGCTTTAAATCTCTAGGGATTACCACTATTTTTGGTTGAATAAATATTTAACATTTTTGCATTTTAATATGATAAATATGGAGAGATATAATTAACATAAACAAACACTTTGGGGAATCTTCAATAATATTTGAAAGTAGAACAGTCCTGAGACCAAATAGTTTAAGAACCACTGCTCTAGAGGATACCACCACTCAGCTTTGTATCCAGAGTCCTGGTATTCAATGGCTGTTTTGTACATGTTTACGTACTAGATGGGTTGCTGATGAATAACTGAATACTGCCCATAGTGCCAGAAGCCTCTTACCCTATAATAGAAACTATCTTTATATGCAATAAGTCAGGAATCAATTTAATTTTCCCCCTACCATTATTTCTTGCCTCCTAATGCCTATTTCCACAAGTGAGACAAGGGAAGGGACACTTTGTTCATAATTAATCACTTAATTAAGTCACTCAAGAAACATCTATTGGGAAAATATTATTTGTCAGGCACTGGGTTAGGTATTGGTGGTAAGGAAGTAGACAGAGAAATAAGTCATTACTCTTAAAGCCCATTCTCTTACAGTGAAATCCAAGAATTTAGCCCATTCTCTTACAGTGAAATCCAAGAAATTACTTGGTTGATTATCACATTATAGATTTTTACAACAGTGTGTTTGGGACAAGATAGTTTCAATATTTTTTGAAGATATTTTTATCAGTACTGATTGAATGCTTCTTATATTGCCTTTTAGCTTGTCAGGTGGCTTAGATGGTAAAGTGTCTGCCTGTAATGCGTAAGACCCAGGTTTGATCACTGGTTCGGAGAGATCCCCTGGAGAAGGAAATGGCAACCCACTCCAGTATTCATGCCTGGAAAATTCCATGGACGGGGGAGTCTTGTAGGCTCCAGTCCATGGGGTCGCAAAGAGTCTGACATGACTGAGCGACTTCACTTGATATTGCTTTATCACAGTGTTTTAAGGAATATTTAGGACCCACCACTGTTTCAGTTTCCTGTAACAAAAGTCTGAATGCTTGCTGGTCCTGGAGCAGTATATAGGGGTAGTTTGAAGTGAAGTCGCTCAGTCGTGTCTGACTCTTTGCGACTCTTTGCGACCCAGTGGACTGTAGCCCACCAGGCTCTTCCGTCCATGGGATTCTCCAGGCAAGAATACTGGAGTAGGTTGCCATTTCCTTCTCCAGGGGATCTTCCCAAGGGGGAGTTTAGATGGGTAGAAAATAGACTTGAGGGAACAGAGTAACTGGGAAGCAGTCTCAGCTAGATTAATTTATAACCTAAAGTCTCACAGAAACAAGAATCAAGTCAGAAATTTTTTTAAAAACAATTTCTAAGGTCTAAAATTCTAAAAAAAAAAAATTCTTTTTTGTGCCACGGTTTGTTTCTTTCAACACATAGTCAACTCTGCTCTCACCAAAACAAACAAACAAATAAACAAACAAATGTACATATGTGAGGTGACAGGGTATTGATTTGATGGGAGGAATCCTTTCACAATGTGTATGTGTATCAAGTCATCACATTGCACACTTTAAATATCTTGCATTTTTGACAATTATACCTTAATAAAACTAAAAATAGTAAAGCCAGTTTCTTAAAGGAGAGAATACTCTCTTGATAACTCCATGAATGAGAAAATGTAGAAACAGTTCGAGATACATAGTACATTTTTTTTAGTCTCATTGAATGAAAGAAATAATAAATCTTCTCTTGCTAAGGAAAGAGCACTTTTGAGTTGTGTTAATGTAGTTAACATATTATCTCCAAGAGCTAAACCTTTATAATTATTCTATGTACACTATTTTAGTCACTGTAAATTGCAGTTTCCTTTATTTTAACATTGCTTGAAATTGGGATAGACTGTTCAAATAATGAAACATAGTTTCATTGGCAGAGTTTTGTATTTTCTTTGTAGAACAGAAAATGTTGATGCATCTTATTATTGATAGTGTTTTAGATTAAATGAAATCTAGTAGCCCATAAAAACTAAATGAAACTTGATTCCACAGTTATATGGTGACACCATATTTAGGAGAGTGGTCTCTAATGCCTTGAATTGCTCTTATTTTCCTTTCCTGCCTCTGGAAAAGCAGTAGACTCATCTAATGAGCAAATAAGCTGGTTTGCTTCAAGGTAAGGTAAGCAAATTTGAATGACACTGTTTGATCCCTGATAGCTTCAGTTTGGTATTAAGTTTGCACAAGGGGAAAAGATTCAGCCCACAGCCCAAAGGGAAAAAAAATCTAGGCGTTTTGTTAATATATAAATAAGATGTGATCACAAGACAGAGATTTCTGAGTGTATCCTAATTGGCTTCAAAATATTAAACATTTCCTCAGCTTACAGTTGAGTATATATACTTTTAAATGCAAATAGCAGCATATGTGAATTTTTTGTGTTACCCTTCTCTTCTTAGGTGCCAAGAAAAATAAATGCGTGCAAAAAACATTTATGGCCACATCACTATCTGTGCAGTGGTTAAACAATCAAAAGCTCTTCTGCTGATGCACATATGAAAATTAAGAGCATTCCCACTTTCTCAGTCAAGACAGTCATGCTGTTCTGGCTGCACATACGCATAATGGAAACAAAATTGCTTTAAATAATCAAAATACACAAAGGCACATTTTTCTGAGTGATTGGAAATAACCTTGACAAATGCTTGCATTTGGTAAATTATGAACTAGTCAAGTTACGTTTGCATAAATATAATGAAAAATATTTTTAAAAAATTTAGTAAGCATATAAAGCAAGGCATTCTGTTGGTAATGAATTTCTTTGACAGATAAACCAACAACCATGCAGGGCAAGTTTATGAAGGTGCCTCCTTGAGTGTGTGAGAGAGTGAGAGAAGAAGAGAGAGAGAGTGAAGTGTGAGCATGTGCGCATGTGTATTTATATATACAGATACATACTTCAATGAATAAAAATCCTGCAGAATTATAAAGGAGGCAGAGATAGTCTTCCAAATAAAAATAAATATGGAAAAATCCTAGACACATCAAGTATCTACTTGTGTTTTTAAAAGAAGAACACAAACCATGTGCAATTTAGTGTTATGTTAATACAGTATACAAATAATTTACATTCCCCAGACATAACTGTTTGGTAATACAAAGATTACCTATTAGGTAAACATACAATTATATTTTCTGCCAACAATCTAGATACTGCACCTCATATGCACACTTAGGCATCAATATGTAGTTGAGGAGGATTTGTGTGGGGCTTATTAAAAGAAAGCATTCAATTAGTGCAAAAAATAATTTTCTACTCAGTGGTAGTATGGCACTACTTTTTATCGGGTTTCTTTGGGTAGGTCCAGACATGGAGCACTACAACATGTGGATACATCAAAACAAAAACCAAGTAAAAATGTACATTCATTTGGGTTTTTCTAGATTAGCCTATTTCTTATGCGAAGCATAATTAGGTAGGGAGACTGACTTTACTGAATTTGCTACATGAATAACAAAGCTCTTCTGAGAATTCCGTGGCCTTTAGAAATCACCAGTAGCTGAAGAACATATCTTACATGAAGGAAGGGTTAGCAGGACCTTTTCAAATGGGCTTGCCACATAAGACAGGACACTTTCACACACGGCCATGATGGCAAACTGTGGTTAAGAAGATGAAATAGGCCAGAGACAGTGGGTGGGTGGATGACTTTCTTGGGGGAAATTCTATTAATTCCTAATCATAAATTGTAGGAAGAACCCAACTGTCTTTTACAGCCTTACTCATCTTTGAACATCATTAACCTTTCCCTATTAACTGCCACCCACCTTCACTTGACAACATGAAGTAAGAGCTTGAGAGAAACCAGAATTGCAACAGGTCTCTGGTTTGGTAAAATGATGCAGCAAGCCAGGTTGAACTGGTACCACTTGTTTCACTCTTGAAGTAGTCATTCTTCCTTATCTTCTCTTTTTCTAATTTAAGGGTAAACTCCTAGAAAGCTTAATGTGTTCCTTTAGTTCCAATATTCAAATATACTGGAGATATTTGATAAGAACTTAACACCTAGTAACACAGTTTCTTTTCCCATCATTTTAATGAAACCTCTTTCCCGAAGGTCATTGATGACTAATTAATTGTGACATACAACGTTCTCATAATTCATCTTCCTTGTCTGTGTCTCTTCCTTGTCTCCTGACCAGCCCTTCTTACAGACCTCTCCACCCTTTTCTCTGTGGACATTCCCAATTTCTTAACTGTGTGACTACAAATTTTGTCTCCTTCCTCTTCACACTTTTCATGTATGCGATTTAAAAGTTTGTTCCTCAGCCCTCCTGTCTTCTTATTTTCTCTCTTCCTTGACAATTTCATATACTCTTTGGGGCTTTCCTATAGATGACCCCCACACATTTCTCTGAGGACTTGTCATCTCAGAATGCTGGATACAGATTTCTGCCTGCACTCTTCTCTTTTCTACAATGATGGGCTCTGGGATCTCAAAAAGCTTATTAGGTCCAGATTGAATTCAGTGTCTTCCTTCTCACATTTCATTTCCTCCTAATGCTTCCTATTTTTAAAACATCATCACCAAGTTTTGAAATCTCAGAGTCAAATATGAAAACTCTCCTTTTTCTACAATAATTGGCAAATCCCTGCCAGTAGTTCCTCTGAGATATCTCTGCCTTTTTTTTAAATCTGCTTCTCTATCCTCTCTCCTCTATACACTATCCCAACAGTCTCCTAAATGTTCTTTAGGCTTTTCTGCATCCAGTTTATATATTGCTGCCAGAAAAAAAAAAAAAAACCTCTTTAAAACAGAGTTTGCTCATGTTTATGTGCATTTCCACAGCTAAATTCATTTGCTTCAGCCACTTGCTTTGCCAATAATTTTCTTTTCCTACAGAAGAAATATCCCTTGTATTGGTATCTCTATATCATCAAGTATTCTAGGCTAACAGGTTTGTGTTCCCACTTAAAGATGACCTCCATAAATAAAGCGTTTCACATTCGTACATGCTTAGTCATTCAGTCATCTCCCATTCTTTGAGACCCTATGGACTGTAGCACATCAGGCTCCTCTGTCCATAGGATTCTATAGGCAAGAGTATTGGAGTAGGTTGTTATTCCCTTCTGCAGAGGATCTTCGTGATCTAGGGATCAAAGCTAGATCTCCTGCATTGCAGGTGGATTATTTACCATTTGAGCAACCATGGAATCCCAAAGCACTTCATATATTTATTCTCAAATCCCCTATGGATACTGCAGTGATTGACATAAAGTAGACCTTCAAGAAATCTTTGATTTTGAGTTGTCTTAAATATTATTGCTTTGTTTAAAAACCTTCTGTTTCCTATTTTTACATGCTACAAACTCTTTTACCTTTTCAACAGTATCTTTAGATTTGGGACCTGGAAAAGTTTGGGAGGAGGATAAGCAAAAAGCAGGGAAAGAGGCCAAAGCAAAAAGGACATTAGAGAAGCAGCTGGGAGCAAGAGGCAGACTGGAAGTGTTTTGACAATCTTTGTGTTGTCCTTTGCCTACTGAGTGTTACCTGGTCTTTGCGGGTTCTGACATCCACATACTACAACCACTAATCTCTTTAGGGATCTCAGAATGCACAATGTCCCTATTATACCACACCCAGATCTGTGGTTTTCAGGGGTTGCACCTTGTCCACTGGCAGGAACATAGTGACTTATGTCCACCTGTCTTCTGGCAGGAAAGCTGAAATAGCCAGGTAAGTCCATGGATATGCCTGTTGTAAAGTGCTATTGTAATTCCAGACATATTATGCAAAGATTTAGGCCTACGGCTTTAGGCGAGTGATCACACCATCAGGATTATCTGGGTTGTGAAGATCTTTTTTGTATAGTTCTTCTGTGTCTTCTTGCCACTTCTTCTGTATATATCTGTATTATTTTCTAAAAATTCTTTTCCATTATGGTTTACTACAAGATATTGAATATAAAATGAATATAAAATTGAATTAAAAATAAAAAGTGAACTTGATAAATCTAAAAAAAAAATTACTCTTGAAATGAGATGAAAAGGGAATTCTTAAAAAGCTTAGTACTCAAACAACCACTTTTGATTTGGGGGGGATTTTAATTGCTTTCTCTAAGAAACTTGTTGTTATATAATTAATAAGACTTTATTTAGTGGAAACACATTAGAAGTTGGGAGTTTGAGTCTGATATAAGGGGAGAACTGTCCCCTAACAATAGCATGATAGAATAAATTATTAATGGAACCACTTCTTCTGTATATATCTGTATTATTTTCTAAAAATTCTTTTCCATTATGGTTTACTACAAGATATTGAATATAAAATGAATATAAAATTGAATCAAAAATAAAAGTGAACTTGATAAATCTAAAAAAAAAATTACTCTTGAAATGAGATGAAAAGGGAATTCTTAAAAAGCTTAGTACTCAAACAACCACTTTTGATTTGGGGGGGATTTTAATTGCTTTCTCTAAGAAACTTGTTGTTATATAATTAATAAGACTTTATTTAGTGGAAACACATTAGAAGTTGGGAGTTTGAGTCTGATATAAGGGGAGAACTGTCCCCTAACAATAGCATGATAGAATAAATTATTAATGGACTATTAGAAATCAAAGCCTAATTAAAAAATAAACATTTTCTCTTTAAAAAAAAAGATGTTGACTATAGTTCCCTGTGCTATGAATCTTTATCTGTTTTACAAATAGTAGTGTGCATCTGTTAATTCCCTACAGCCAATTTCTCTCTCCCTGACCTCTCCCCCTTTGGTAACCTTAGGTTTGTTTACTATGTCTGTGCATCTGTTTCTGTTTTATAAATAATTTTATTTGTACTATTTTTTATTTGCTTTTGGCTGCGCTGGTCATTGCTTTGCTTGGCTTTCTCAAATCGTGGTGAGCTGGGCTACTCTTCATTGTGGTGTGCGGGCGGCTCCTTTTGGTGGCTTCCCTTGTTACAGATCACAGGCTCTAGGCGTGCAGGCTTCAGTAGCTGTGGCACACGTGCTCCGTAATTGTGGCTCGGGGGCTCTAGAACTGGGGCTCAGTAGTTGTGGCACACAGGCTTAGCCGCTCCAAGGCATGTGCAATCTTCCCGGACCAGGGATCAAACCCATGTCCCCTGCATTAGCAGGTGGATTCTTATCCACTGTGCCACCAGGTAAGTCCTGTACTATTTTTTAGATTGCACATATCAGTGATCTCATGATGTTTGTCTTTATCTTTTCTCTCAGAGAAAAGACAATACTAAGTAAGTACATACTAAGTGAGTACTTCACTTAGTATGATCACCTGTAGCTCCATCCATGTTGGTGCAAATGAGCAGTCAGTGCTTTTGATGTATTACTTTGGTGGGTGGGTTCAAGGGAGTTAAGAGACCAGGGAAGAATTATGGGCCCCACAGGAAACTGGGATGTGGTATCTTTTGGTTCACTAGATACATACATACATATGTGTATATATATATATATGTGTTCTACTGCATCCAGAACTCCAGCAGACACTATTTTCTCAACTGTTTATTGTGTATAAGCATGCTGAGTCAGAGGTGAGTTAACCCTGCTCTCTGGGAGGGAGATGCTCACCAGCGAGAAGGAATGACTTCCTGGGATGCAGGGCCGACAGGAAAATTCCTTGCCCAGAGCCCTAGTCAGTGTCTTGGTGTCTAGGAAAAGTGAAGTGGTACTTCCAGGGGTGAGCAGTTGATTTGGTCCAGTCAGTCTTGAGGATTATACATAGTAATCCTAGTTAACATCACAGTGTTCAAACTTAAGAGCACACTGGGTACTTTCCTGGCGAAAAACACTGAGCAGGCCCAGTCCTTCCTAGTAGCCTTAGTTGTAAGTTAGTAATGATAATAGCAGGTTGGTGTATTAGGAACATAGAACTTCCTAATAATTTCTTGGCAGTTTGTCTAGCAGAAAGATCTCTGCCCCCTTTTAGGGTAGTTTTCATTTCCCTTCTGAAAATCGCTTTTCTTGCAAGGGACTTAATTAAACCACAAACATGAAATGGAAGAACCAATTTCAATCAAAAAGATCTTAGTGTAATAAGATGTGGACTCTCAAGATCAAACAGGTTATTTAAAAAGATCAGGTATCTCTTTTCTGAAAATCAATTGACTTGTACAGGATACCACCCTTTCCTAAAGCCACTCCCTTATAAAATAATTGTCCTAATATTCCAGTTTTGGATAAGCATTGTTCCAGTTTTACCAAAGGGCACTATATTTTATATGCGGGGTCAAGATGAAAGAAAGGTATGGAATACATGAGATGACAATGGCAAGTGTGAACCTGTAGAAAATGCGCTTCATATATGACTGGGAACAGTACAAAAGTATTAGCTAAGAACATTCGGGAAAGGGTCAGGGGCGCATCTTGCCTCTCATGGAACAAAACGGCCTGGAGAAATGGACACGCGCACTTAACTAGAAAGCGAAGTGTAAGCAAGGAGAGCACAGAGGTCACGGAGTAAAGACACAGACACAGTTACTGAGGACAACCCCAAACTCCCAAGAAAGGGCTGCTGCCCCTCCCTCCTCATTCCCTCCCAGCCTGCAGACACAAAACAAGCCCCATCTCAAGAAGAGGGGTAGCTGTTTAGTGCCAGCTACTAAGCAAACCATAAATTTCCACTTTATGTTTATTGGGAATTGGAGTTTGGGGGACCTACCAGAAGGCTCTATTATGATTTAACTTTATCCATGTAACAATATATCTCAGATAAAGTCCAGGTTCTGGGGGGAGGGGATGGACTGGGAAATTGGGATTGACACATATACACTGCTGCTAAGTCGCTTCATTTGTGTCCGACTCTGTGCGACCCCATAGACAGCAGCCCACCAGGCTCTGCTGTCCCTGGGATTCTCCAGGCAAGAACACTGGAGTGGGTTGCCATTTCCTTCTCCAGTGTGTGAAAGTGAAGTTGCTCAGTCCTATCAGACTCTTCGTCACCCCATGGACTGCAGCCCACCAGGCTCCTCCGTCCATGGGATTTTCCAGGCAAGAGTGCTGGAGTAGGGTGCCATTGCCTTCTCCAAATATATATACACTACTATGTATAAAATAGATTACTAATGAGAACTGACTATATAGCACAGGGAACTCTAATCAATGCTCTGTGGTGACCTAAATGGAAAGAAAATCCAAAACAGAGGGTTTATATGTAAACATATAGCTGACTGTATATAGATACTTTGCTGTACAGCAGAAACTAACACAATATTGTAAAGCAAGTATATTCCAACTGGAAAAAAAAAAAAAGACCAAGTTGCCTCAGTTTAAAAAAAAGAAAGCAGAAACAGGCAAAAAAAGATTTGGGCTTTATTTTTCTTGGCAGGGCAAATTGAGATTAATGAAACTTAATCATGCTTTATTAGATTCCCAACATTATCCCAGGGCTTCCCAGCAGCAAAGTAGATTGCTTCTGTTCTAGAACAAAGGGACAAGGTCACCCTAACCCTTGGAACATGAGGAAAATCCCCAAGTCTTCAAAGAGTTTAAAGATCTCCATAGACTCAGTTCTTGTCCTAGTTTGTCCTCATGATTTGCCACTTTTTTTTTTAATTCAGAAAATAATTTATATTAATTATAGTACATTTTCTAGCAGGGAGGTTACTTACCCTACTGAAGAATATAGTAAATCCTGTAAAGTGGAAATGGAATAGAAGACACTGAAAAACTACAATTTGGGTTCTACTATTGTACTCAGACTGTGATATTAAATCTATTACTTGAGGAACACTACTCCATCTGGCCTAGTACTTACTCAATCTATAGCAACCCAGACTGGACAGTCTGTGAGGAAACTTACAAAGGCTCATTTCCTCCTATAAATAGCCTTTATGCCCCCAAAAGCATCTCAGTTACGGGTGCCAATGTTCTTGGGTTATATTTAAAAGTTTTAAGAATTTGAGCCAAAGGAAAGGGTCTTCATTCTATCTTATATATGACAGGAGACTTACCAACTCTATACTGGATACAAAAGCAGTTGAGTTGTGGTAACTAATGAGGAAACAGGTATGGATTAATTGGTATGTTATAGAAGCTTCACTTTTTAATTCATTACAGTCTTTTTTTTCCCTGCGTATCTCCTTCACTACTGCAGTCGGTAGCATAGGGCTTGTCTCCCAATGTCTATTCTTGTGGTTGTTTTAATCATTTTACCCTCCTCCTCTCAAGAGGTAGGGTGTATGCTTTCTTTTGAACCTGGGTAGGCTCCGAGACTGGCTTGACTAGTAAAGCACAGTGAAGTGATGCTATAGTTTCTGAAGTTGTCATAAAAAGCCTTGGGGCTTCCTCCTTGGCCTCTAGAAACACTGTGGTTCTTGGAACCCTGAACCACTCTGAGAGTACATCTGTCTGGGGACTGTCGTGCTGAATGCTCTGAAAGATAACCCCCTCTGAACCTGTCCTTCCACTATTCCAGCCCACGAGCCAAGCATGTAAGTGAAGATGCTATCTGAGGATTTAAGGTGCTTCAGCCAGAGCTTCTCTAGCCCCCAGCTCTTTGAGTCATCCCCCAATACTCTAGTCACCCAGCTGAGGTTCCATCTTGCTGTGCCCTTTCTACATTTTGAACCTATGGAATCTCATGAGTATAATAAGATTGTTGTTTTACACCACTAAGTTTTGGGATGGTTTGTTATACAGCAAAAGATAACTGGAACATCTCTTGGAATCTATTTTAGTTGAAAAATGGCTGTTGAGCTAAAGGCTGTATTTTCCAGCATCTGCTCTTGCAGGTGAGTGTAGTAATGAGGTTTGCCTGTGGTGTGTGAGTGGAAGTGATGCAATTTCCAAGTCATGTCAATAAAATGTTAGTGCTGGTCCTCCACTTGCCCTCCCTCACTGCTTCTTGTTGACTGAGATATAGTGATAATTGAAGCAGGTATGTAGGATCCACAGATACTCCAGAAGGCTATAAGACTGAATTCCCCAGGGAGCACATACTGAGCAGAATTCAATGTGCAAAACACTCATTAAATAGTTCCATGGGGATCAACACCTGTAAAGAAGGGGAAGAAGGCAGAGGTGGGCAGAGGGGAAAGTTAAACTGCAGTACAGGGCCAATGACAGCCTTAGGCCCATAGAAAACCTGGATGTTAAAAGAGCCCTTCACATTTGCCCTCCACTAGGTCTAGATGGCCAGGCCTTTATAATCCCACAAGTCAGTTATTAGATTTGGGTGACCCTAGGCTTTGCCTCAGAGAAGGCAATGGTACCCTACTCCAGTACTCCTGCCTGGAAAATCCCATGGAGGAGCCTGGTGGGGTGCAGTCCATGCAGTCGCTAAGAGTCAGACACGACTGACTGATTTCACTTTCATTTCTCACTTTCATGCATTGGAGAAGGAAATGGCAACCCACTCCAATGTTCTTGCCTGGAGAATCCCAGGGACGGGAGAGCCTGGTGGACTGTCTATGGGGTCACACAGAGTCAGACACGACTGAAGCGACTTAGCAGCAGCAGCAGCAGGCTTTGCCTAGATGTAAGCATAGTGTACTAGCTATTTTTTAACATTCATTTATTTGGCTGTGTTGATTCTCATGGGGTCTTTAGTTGTGGCACGTGGTCTTAGTTGCCCCACAGCATGTGGGGTCTTAGTTCCCCAACTAGGGATAGAACCCAAGTCCCCTGCATTGCAAGGTGGATTTAATTAACCTCCAGGGAAATCCCTGTACTATTTCTACATAACAATGTACAATGGTTCAAAACAACAAGTATTTATTAGCTCATAATTTCTGTGTCAGGAATCCAGAAATGTATAGGGTTGCAATTAAACTGTTGACTAGGGCTGCAGTCATCTCAATTGGCAGCCAAGATTCAGCTCAGTTATAAATGGTGGCTAGAAGGCTTCTTCCTTACCACACGAGATCTCTCTGTAGGCTAAGTATCCTCCAAGATGGCAGGTAGTGGTATGAGAGGGGGAGAATCAGAGCAAACCCAAGACCGAAATCACAGATTAAGTTTAAAAAAAAAACCAAAAAACAAACCCTAATCTCAGCACAAACATCCTACTCATTAGAAGTGAATCCGAAAGTCTGGCCCACACTCAAGGAGAGATGACGACAAAGCGGAGGGAATCCCAGGAGGCAGGGATCACTGGGGCCGTCTTAGAGGCTACCAAGCACACAGAGAATGCATACAATTTTGTATCCTATTTTTAGCTTTCATCAACTTAAAAGTTTTGTTTTGCCATTCTTCAATTATGTTTTAAAAAATGATAAAAGCAATATATTCTTACTGTAAAAATCTTCAAATATTCAAGTGATAGAAGTGTACTGTCTTTTCTTTGCCATATGGCATGGGGGCTCTTAGTTCCCTGACCAGGGATCAAACCTGCAACCCCTGTAGTGGAAGCAGAGTCTTAACCACTGAACTGTCAGGGAAGTCCTGACAATCCTTTCTTTAAGCTGTTTCCTCAGCTAGTTCAACTACCCTGAGGGAGTTGCATCTAAGACACTTTTCACACATAATAAACATTATGTATGTTTACAATACATACAATAAAAATGTGTGTATATCTCTTGTAGTCCTAGTACTTACTATACCTCACACAGCAGATACTCTGCAAATGCTAAATAAATGTTGGAGCTGAATTGAAGGCGTTGCGATGTCACTGAACCAGGAATCAGAGGGCTGGTTCAAATCACAAAACCTCTCCCCAATTTACCCTTATTCTCTTTGGCCTCCAAGTCCATAATTATCAAACACATGTGTAATGCTAGATTTTTTCCTATAGTTCTTTCCAGATTTGAAAATGCATGACTAAGAAGGAAATGGCTCAGAAGGTAAACAAATCTGTCTGCAACATGGAAGACCCTGGTTAATCCATGGGTAGGGAAGATACCCTATAGAAGGAAATGACAACCCACTCCAATATTCTTGCCTGGAGAATCCCTGGACAGAGGGTCCTTGAGGGCTGCAGTCCATGGGGTTGCAAAGAGCCAGACACCACTAAGTGATTAACACTTCACTCACTTTCTTTTAAGAAGGAAACTGTTATTCATCTTATGATCTCTTTACAAACCAATTCAAGTTAAATATTATAATCACTAGTCCTAGACCATGCATTCTACCCTATTTTTCAATGCCCACATATATTTTTCATTTTAAAAATTATACAGATGTCAAAGATTCTGAACGTCAATCACAGTTTGAAGATCAGTTTCAGGTAATTAAATCTTGAATCTTTTGGGTTTCAAAAAGTCTCTATCAAGGTTCATTTTTTTCACAAGTACTTGTTTCCAAAAGTTGGGTCACTCACAAACCTACGGTCTAGCTATAAGGTAGGATTAGCCTTACAAAATGTCCTGAAAAATTGTCATGCGTAACATTTATCTCTGCTTGGACTCTTTCCCAGCCACACTGGGCCTTTGGTAACAGGCGTTTTTAACGATTTTGCTGCTGCTGCTAAGTCACTTCAATTGTGTCTGACTCTGTGCAACCCCATAGACGGTAGCCCACCAGGCTCCCCCGTCCCTGGGATTCTTCAGGCAAGAACACTGGAGTGGGTTGCCATTGCCTTCTCCAATGCATGAAAGTGAAAAGTGCAAGTGAAGTTGCTCAGTCGTGTCCAACTTGCAGCGACCCCATGGACTGCAGCCTACCAGGCTCCTCCACCCGTGGGGTTTCCCACACAAGAGTATTGGAGTGCTAGTGACATTTTAACAGTGGTCACGAATGACATGTTAACATTAAAAAAAAAAAAAACACCTTACCTCTTACCACTGCTTTGGTTGCCAAGTTGCCTCAGTTCTTCTCTCCTTGGGAACTTGAATCATGGTGGAGTTAATTTGTTTTGGTAACAATAAAGGGGACAGTTTATATTAGCCAAAGGCTTATGCCAGCAAAAAAATCCTCCTGTCCCCTTTTACGCACATCATTCAATAGCTCTCACACTCCTTCTGTTCCTTTTCTATCAGCATACAGTTTTCCCTCTTCTGATACCACTGCTTTATCTTTTTGCTTTCAGAGTAATCTCTTTTGAGGGTTAGAATTCAACAGATTCAGTAAGTCTTATTCTAATAAAAATTCCATCAAAATCTACAGAATTCTGCATATTAATCTTCACAACCCTGGTGGACAGTTTGTAGTAGCAGTATTCTGTTGACTGGATTGACCTTGGATAAGTCATTCAATTCTCTTGAATTAAATAGTTTTCTTTAGGAAAACAGAAGCTAGAGGTTTTATTAGGCTTGGCTTTCCCTCACACTTGACAGAATTGAGTTTTTCTCTTGGTTCACTTAGAATAGGGACTTTAAGGACTCCCATGGATGGTTAGCTGCAACTTCCTGAAACTCAGCAAAATTGTGAACACACCCTTTCCCTATAATGATGGTTCTCAGTTATTAACCACACTGAACATTTACTATACGTCAAGAAATAGCCTAAGAAAGTTTTAGAGACTAACTTAATCCTCATTACAACACTGGGAAGTTCAAAGTAGGTACAATCATTAGAATTTTTATCATTTTACAGATGATGAAACAATCTTCCATTTTTGTAAGTAACATTTCCAAAGTTGAACAAGATCTGTCTGACCTGGCAAGAAATGGTGTTTAAAAAACTCAGCAACAAACAATAGTAAATTATTGCATACTGAGTATTATTAATGCTTTTTGTTAATGTATTCATTATAATACAATTCACAATAAATTTGAGGGGCATTCTGTATGGAGTTAAGGCTTTTAAGACTTTTCCTGTGTATCTATTAATTGCCACAACATTTTTTGAGGCAAAATGGAACAGTAAAAATATCTCTAGTTAAACATTCTTGCCTTTAGTCTTTAACTGGGTAAAAATGGGCAAGTTATTTGATATTTCTTGGGTCTTAATACCGATCATTAGCATGGCTTTAACTAGACATAATGTATTTAAAGCTCTAATGGCACGTATTAGTGGTCTTCTCTAAATGGTATTACTCCAGAGTCTTTCCAGATGGCCATCTTCACCTAAAAGGACTTGGCCTCGATTCTTTGCAGTTTTCTCACTGTTGACTCCCTCATTGCTTACAATCAAAATTTCATCAACAGTGTTATTCTTCTTATCTATATGTAGTTTTCTTCTATCTGGATCCATTCTTCAGAAAGTCTTGCAACCATCTTCAATGTTTATGCTCATGATAACCTTAATATGGGCTCTTCCCTGGCGGCTCAGATGGTGAAGAATTTGCTTGCAATGTGAGAGAAGGGAGAATGAAATGCTACTCACTCCAGTATTCTTGCCTGGAGAGTTCCATGGACAAAAGGAGCCTGGCGGGCTATACAGTCCATGGGGTAGCAAAGAGATGACACAACTGAGTGACTAACTTTCACTTTTCAACCTTAATATTTTGTATTAAGTGACTGATAGGTGCACATGGGACAGACTTTCATATTTACTTTATGCAAAACCAACAACTTCAATGAGTACTACTTAGCCCAGACAAGATATTCTTTATGAAACTACAAGTTCAACACATGCTGCCTAGAAGGCAGCCCTAGGATCCTGGACCATCTTAGTCATATCACCATTTCGCCATCTGAATGCAACATTCCCTCACCAAGAATCCTATGAAGTCTAGACTCATTAACTGAAGAGTACTGTGTAAAATACAAAACCGAAAGTGCTTGCCCCTGTGAGGTCAGCAACGTTGGCTGAAGGTAGAGAGAGATAAGGAATTTGTATTAAATTCAAAGTCTTTTAGGAAGAAGTTATATTTCAGGCAACTGAGAATTTAAAACAAAGTATACAACTTTATGACTGAAATGAATAAAATAATTCTGATAAAGCTGTTCTGGGTGACAAATTCTGAGCAATTTTTGAAGAACCTTAAATATTACATCAAGATTACTTTTTAAAGAGATACACCTTCAAGAGATCGTGCCAACATAACTGTCCATTAACTAGCTGGGCCTTAGTAGATGTTTCAGCATATGGATGGTTCCTCTACTGCATGGGCACCCTCTGTAACAGCTTTGACACATTTAGCCATTGTCTGTGAGGCTCTGCTAATTGAATCTGAAAGATATCAAGAAAATGTGCATTTTGATAATATAACTTCAACAGAGGCACATAGTAAAACTTTCCTATTGCGCATATTCAGGAACAACAAACAACAAAAGGACTATAAATGTCTATGTAACAATATGTAAATATTGTAAAAATCAACTGATAAATTCAGAATAGAAGCCCCATAACAGCTAAATGGTTTTAATAAGTACTCATACGAATGATTAAATAGTTATATATAGCCATACAAAGGGCTAGTATGCAATCATTAAGAATATTATAGAAAAGTGTTGAATTAACAACAGAAAAAGAATATGCATATACATTGTTACTGAAAAAAAGGTTACAGAACAGTATATTAAAATCCATGTATCATACAATTATGGGTGAACTTTATGGTATGTGAATTATATTTTGATAAAGCCGTATAAACCCTCCCTCCCAGAGTAAATGAATAATCTCATTTATATTTAAATAAATACATGTGTATATCCCTGGTTGATTGGCCAAAATGTTAAACATAAATATAGTTATCTCTGGGATGGTAGTGTTTTTCCCTTGTTATGGTAGCCTTAGGTAAGTATTCTACAATGAACGTAACTTTTACAATATAACTAAAAATCCTACTAAAAACAATCTTGAATACAAACTGTACCAAAAACTTAAAAATATCTATCTGCTTTTAGACAGAAAATTGTTTTAAAATGTCTATCAACTACCTCATAACCTAGATGTTCTATCATGTATTATAAAATCTGTAGGTTAGTCTGCATTCCTTAAGCACTGTCTCTTATACACATCTGAAACTCAGATGGTAGTGTTTTTCCCTTGTTATGGTAGCCTTAGGTAAGTATTCTACAATGAACGTAACTTTTACAATATAACTAAAAATCCTACTAAAAACAATCTTGAATACAAACTGTACCAAAAACTTAAAAATATCTATCTGCTTTTAGACAGAAAATTGTTTTAAAATGTCTATCAACTACCTCATAACCTAGATGTTCTATCATGTATTATAAAATCTGTAGGTTAGTCTGCATTCCTTAAGCATATTCTTAACAATTTATATCAGAAGCACCATTTAATATGTTTCACATTTTAGTGTTTTGATTCTTCTACTGTAATTCTCAGAAAAAACCTTCAGTTTTTTGTCACTCAGAAAATTATCCCCATATTGCTATATAGTAATTCTACATATAACAGTAAAAGTTTCTATTTAAAAATCTGCTAATTCTTACTGGATTTTCAAACTCTACTTACATTTCAGAAAGAAAGGAAGTTAGAGTAAAATCAGAATATATAGTTATATTAGTTAGATATTTGAAAAATCTTTTGAGAGTAGACATATCAAATACTAACACTAGCAGGTGAGAATCATAACACTAAATTAGGTGATGATACTCCTTCCCACCTTGCATTCATGGCAGTCATGCTAACAACTGCATACCTGTCATGTAGAAGTCTTTTATTGTTAGCTGAGGTGGAACAAGTGGATCAGCAAGAAGCTGCTGGTTCACTAGCTGCAAAAAAAGGAATAAGAGATCAGTAATAGTATTGAAAACTAGTACTGCTATACAAGAGGATACATTATTATGAAAACTGCAAAGAGACAAGTTTTTACCTTGGAAAGCTCACTTGCTTGCTGGAAATAATTAGCTCCTTCAACATCATCATATCGAACAAGATTAGGAGAGACTTCTTCCAATCTGTTTCTCACTTGATCCAGAGTATCATATGGAAGAGTCATCCCTGCAATCTATAACGTAACAGGCTCCAAAGCATTAATACTTAGAAATTTCAAATAATACATCATTGCAACTATGGTAAAATAAGGCAGTACTAGTATGAAAAATATACTAGTGTCCATTTGCATGTATATTAAGCAAGTGGCTAAGTGGGGAACATTAGAATAATCTTCTAATTCATAAGTAGCTGTCTACACATTAGTAATTTATTTTTAGAAAACAGAATGATTATGAAATAAATGCTTTGCTAAATCTGAATATTTCAGCTAACCTGTTACTGCTCATATACAAGGTTTATAGACAACTATATTACTACTTTAAATCTCATATGATGCTTCTTTTTATAATAAGAGTTGAATCTTTTTAGGTAAAAGACAAGTCAAAAATAAAAAACACCAGTTTCAAATTCCCATTTTCTTTTTCGCCAAGTCACACAGCTTGTGGTAACTCAGTTCTTCGACCAGGGATTAAACCAGTGCCTTCGGCAGTGAAAACACACAGTCCTAACCACTGGGCCACCAGGGAATTCCCCAAACCCCTGTTTGGGGTTTCTCATGTTTCTCCTACAGATTGTTTAAATCATCTCTGCATTTCAGACTTGCATCCCCCTTGACTCTGGAAATCATTCTGACAAGCTAACATGTCAAACATCCTACTAGCAGGATCACTAAGGACAAATACCTCAGAAAGGGCTCTTATAATTTTCCAGTCTTCTCTTGCTAAGCCGGGCGGCGTCACTGCTACTTTTGTCTGCTGAGCTCGGCCCTCAGTATTGACATAAGTAGCAGACTTCTCTGTGTAAGCAGCGCCAGGGAGAATAACATCAGCTATAGGAGCTCCCACGTCGCCATGATGTCCTATGAAAAAGATAGAAAATGGCAAACCATATTTTAGCACAAAACTGATTACGTATTAAACATGAACACAGTATATATCCTTTTAAAATTTCATTTTTATAAGTGTTAAAATTCCATTTTATTAAGTGTTTAAAAATTTATTGTTAAAAAATTAAAACAATACAGTATTGGGTATATGAAATAAAAATTAAAGCCCAGTGGGTCCACAGTTAAACTCCCTTCTCCAAAAAAATGTACTGTTAAAGCTTTTGGTATGTATCTTACCTGATCAATTTTTGCAAATACACAAATACATAATACCACACATACACATCTAATGGGCAACTAGGTATATTATCTCACTTGATGGTTACAAAGTGGAAATGCTCAGATGTCTGCTAGCGAGATTTGGTAAAGTAAACTGAAATGGTGCAGGAACAAGAAGTGTGTGACAGGGGCATGACAGGAATAATACTAAAAAGAGCATGAAGAGAAGATTACAGAAAACAGTATGTTAAAGACTGTCATTCATTAACTAAAGTGTTGGAAGAAAAGAGGAACTTTGGTTAAGTGAAAGGAAGCTATAGAACAATACATAAACTTTGATCTCATTTACGTAATTTGTATACATATAAAAATATGCATATCTAAAACATCATCAATGATTATCCCCAGATAGAACTAGGACAGGATTTTAGTTTATGCATTTTGGTTTATCAAACAAAATATTACATAATGCTTTTATGTGGAA
The DNA here is from genome assembly GCA_006408675.1 of Madoqua kirkii. Taxonomy (NCBI): domain Eukaryota; kingdom Metazoa; phylum Chordata; class Mammalia; order Artiodactyla; family Bovidae; genus Madoqua; species Madoqua kirkii. Next base: position 5,257 of record SJYC01130288.1, on the reverse strand, counting down.
TGGCAATAAAAAGCCTATTATAAATTAGTGTTGTTTCTGTATAAAACAAGGTTTCCCTGGTAGCTCAGCTGGTAAAGAATCCACCTGCAATGCAGGACACTCCAGTCCGATTCCTGGGTTGGAATCTGACCCTCTGCAGAAGGGACAGACGACCCACTCCAGTATTCTTGGGCTTCTCTGGTGGTTTAGGCAGTAAAGAATCTGCCTGCAATGCAGGAGACCTGGGCTTGATCCCGGGGCTGAGAGATCCCCTGGAGGAGGCTAAGGCAACTCACTATAGTACTCTTGTCTGGAGAATCCCCATGAACAGGGGAGCCTGGCAGGCTATAGTCCATGGGGTTGCAAAGAGTCAGACACGAATGAGAATGCATGCACAAAGTGCAAGATTTAACAAAGGACTCATGATTTTTTAATTTTTACAGTTTATATAAAAGTGCTAGCCCTTTAATATAGAATCACACTGAATATTCTTTGAAAAACTGAATTTAATGCTATATAATATTTCATAATTTAAATTACTGTTACTGGGGGCATTAGGTTTCTTCCAATTCTTTGTTATTAAATAATGTAAGGTGATAATTCTTAATAGCAACTATGTAACTAATAAAGCCTATTTTAAAAAATACAAAATCTATAAAAATACATATTGTTTTGAAACTGGTGAGCATATAGGGAAATTCTCAAATGGAAAATATTATTACACTAAATATACTGCCATGCAGTTTCTAATATACAAAATATACTATTCTCTTCTGTTTCTAATGTCACAGATGCTACTAACCTTGATAAACAATGAAACAGTCCTTTGGCAAATCCTGTCGAGTGATACAACCGCCATCTGCTCCCAGGAGAAACAGCATTTTAGGAGGATTCTTGCGAATTGCTTCCACCCCAGGCTTATAGCCAAGATCCAAAGCAGCTACTTGGCTTGCAATCCTGTAAAACAATTATGGGATTTCAGCATACTTTCTGTTTTCATTATAAAAAGTTGAATGTGATTCTTGAATAATACCAAGTCTTTTTTTTCTGTTTGATGCTGTCAAAGATCTTCCCTCATTTTTTTTACCCATGTGAAATAAATGTCAAAATCAGAAAAAGCAGTCTTTCACTGTTTTAAGAATGCCAAACAAAGAAATAAGATGTTGAGGACACTGTTTCTTCGTGACATGATACTTAATGGAATAATTTGGGAAACTATGCCAACCGCAAGTGTCTTAAGTTGATTTTTATTCAATATAGCAAGACTTGGTGAGTCAAAGACAGTCATTAGAGAAAAATTAGAAGACTTTGAAAACCTAAAAGGATAGACACCACTCATAAAACTAATTCAGAGACAACTATAATTAGTACACTGGTGTATGTCCTTATGGAAGTTTTTCAATGAATATATATTGTTACACAAGCAGATGAAAATCTTTTAAAGAAGTTTCAAGTAACTATACTTTGAACATTTGGGAGTTTGTACTCTAGTTAGGTATTATCAATTTCCTTTATAGAAACAGTAGCCATTTTGAGAAGCTACTATGAATAAAGCTAGCTAATCTTTACCTGTAAAGGGAGGAGGACAGATCAAAAAAACTCCCACGAGATGCTGCTTGCTTTGTAAACTCTCTAATAGGACATCAAAAGAATACTTTGAGAATATTTAACAAAAGAAGCGTTAAGATTTATATGAAGAAAATTACAAAACTCCAAAGGAAATTAAAGACCATAACAAATGGAAAGACATCCTATGTTCATGGATTGAACACTTAATGTTATGAAAATGGCATTACTCCCCAAACTGATTTACAGATTTAATGCAATCCCTATCAAAACTGACAGTTGAGTCCTCTGCAGAAAGTGACAAGCTGATCTTAAAAGTCACATGGACTGCAAAGCGAAAGTGACGTGAAAGTCACTCAGTCATGTCCAACTCTTTGCAACCCCATGAACTATACATTTCATGGAATTCTCCAGACCAAGATAATAGAGTAGGTAGCCTTTCCCATCTCCAGGGGATCTTCCCAACTCAGGGATCAAACTCAGGTCTCCCACATTGCAAGCAGATTCTTTACCAGCTGAGCCACAAGGGAAGTCCAATGCAATGCAATGGAAGGTAAAGGACCCTGAAAAACCAAGTCTATCTTAAAAATGAACAAAGTCAGAAAACTCAGACTTCCTAAATTCAATTTCAAAACTTAGCTCCTCTTGCCTCTCCACCTATACAGTATTTTTTTTTAAACACCTGTCATTCTGAGCCTTGACGTCTCACAAAGATCTGAGCAGAGACTCACACTAACTCATGAGAACCCACCTCATCTTGGAAAACAAAATGGGTAACACAAGTTTGCCTCCGAGAATGATGAGTAAAAAAAAGAAACTACAGGCTGATTAAAAGGTTCTTCAAGAATGAGAAATTATGTTTTACTATGAAATAAACTTACTGTAAGAAATTTTAAAAAGGTTTATAAATACTCTTCATGTTCTCAACAAGCATTAATTAGAAGATATGTCTTAACAAACTGCATTGAAACAAGCTGTTCTCATGAAAATGAAATCTTATGTAAGAATGAAATGAAATTAAAAAACAAGTCTAGTCAATTAAAAATTACAATGGCATTAGTGCTCTCCATAATCAAAGCTCACAAATGACAGAAGATAAATAGAAATTCTCCCTAAACACAGGAAAAAAGTGAGAAAAATTATGAGCAAGAAGAGACAGAAGTCTGAAGGGCCAACCAGTGCATAATAAATAGAAGCTCCTGCATGAGCAAACAACAGTGTAAAAGCAGACAAACTGGCTTCTTCTGAACTTACATGAAAAAACAAAACCTTTCAATTTGAAAATGGAGAGTTCTATGACACTCCCAGGCAAAGGCGATGTCAAACAAATGTCACTTAGTTATATCCCAGTATAATTTTTTTTTTCTGGCCAGGCTGTACTGCGGAGCATATGGGATCATATTTCCTGACATAGGACTGAACCTGTGTTCCTTGCATTGGAAGCATGGAGTCTTAACCACTGGACCGCTGGGGAAGTCCCTCTAGGAATCCAAACGGTGGGCAGGCAGACAAGAACACATACATACATAAAACCAGGTTATCAGAGACAAAAATCCACACAAAAAAAACAGATTAGATGAAATGTGAAAGGAAGGGTGAAAAAAATACTGAGTATTAAAGGAAAAAAATCTTATGTATTTAGCCAAGTGGTCCTCAGTGAAAAGGAACCATAAAAACATTGTTAGACACCCAGAAATTTTTCTTAAAAAGTTATTATGTTATTGTTTTTCAGACAAAGACAGAAACAAAAAATATTAATCAAGACATATGTTCAAAAGTGAATTAAAAATAAGAAAATAACTAGTCTCTTTTCTATTCTAAAAATTGTGGCCAGAAAGGATCTGAAGGTGATCAATGCAAATAAACTATTTAAAAAACAGAAGTTTTTAAAAAATGTTTACATGATGACCTACGACACCAAATTAATCTATTGAGAGAGGAAATGTAACACTGAAATGAATGTTTAAAAATGCACTTGAACACTTTTAAAATAAAAAAATGTGCTTATCATGGAGTGCTTATTGTTTAGTTGCCCACTCATGTGCAACTCTTTGTGACCCCATAGATTCTCCAGGCAAAAATACTGGAGTGCAATGCCATTTCCTTTCTCTTGGGGGGTCTTCCAACCCAGAGATCGAACCTGCACCTCCTGTTTGCATCTCCTGCATTGCAGGTGGATGCTTTACTACTGAGCAACTGGGGAAGCCACTGAGTATTTACCCTCAATCTTTAAACAAATCTGAAGATTCAAAAAGTAACACTTAAGGGAGAAAGAATGGTTTGAAATGGGAAACTCATTCACTAATGCAAAATTGGTATAATCTTCCTAAAATAAGTTGGAAATATGCATTAAAAACCTCAAAAATGTTTATCCTGTTCACTGTAATAGTTCTACTTTCAGAACAATTCTACTTTATAAAGAATTTATAATCACAGGAGGAAATTCTTATTTCAATTTTTGAACCCAGTATAGTAACATGATACAAATTTTCAAGATTTTTTCTAGCACTTACCACAATTTGGATATTTTAAATATTTATTATCTTGGGTTCTTCTCACACAAAATAAAAGCTGCTATTTCATATCTGCTACTGAGATAACGTCACTAAATATTAACTTGTTTTAAAAATAAATGTGACAGTGTATAGGACCACATATACACACAATTACAGATTACAAAACAACTATTCAACTTACCTATGAAGGATATTCATAACTTTCCAATCAGCAGTAACACCACTACTTGTCCGAATTTTTTGAGCAATGTTGGAAACAGCTGCAAGAATTGCTGCACCATCATTTCTTTGGAGTGCAGAACTGCCTAAAACCACCATTGGTTTTTTAGCTTCCTGTAGGACCTATTTTTAAAAAGAACTTTGAATTAAAAAAAAAAAAAAAGTAACTAAATCTAACCAAATTTGTATCTACAATATGCTATCCCAAGCTTTAGTTCTAAGATGAACGTCAACATATGGATATACATAAAAACCGGATTTACTCAAAAACCTCTTGCCAATGCTACTGTGAAATAGCTACATAAGTATTAGATAAAACAGTTTCAATAAGGAAGCACTGAGAATAAAACTTTCTTCAAGCCAGGCTTCAGCAGTACGTGAACCGTGAACTCCCTGATGTTCAAGCTGGTTTTAGAAAAATCAAATTGCCAACATCTGCTGGATCATGGAAAAAGAAAGAGAGTTCCAGAAAAACATCTATTTCTGCTTTATTGACTATGCCAAAGCCTTTAACTGTGTGGATCACAATAAACTGTGGGAAATTCTGAAAGAGATGGGAATACCAGACCACCTGACCTGCCTCTTGAGAAATCTGTATGCAGGTCAGGAAGCAACAGTTAGAACTGGACGTGGAACAACAGACTGGTTTCAAATAGGAAAAGGAGTACGTCAAGGCTGTATACTGTCACCTTGCTTATTTAACTTCTATGCAGAGTACATCCTGAAAACGCTGGACTGGAAGAAGCACAAGCTGGAATCAAGATTGCCGGGAGAAATATCAATAACCTCAGATATGCAGATGACACCACTCTTATGGCAGAAAGTGAAGAGGAGCTAAAAAGCCTCTTGATGAAAGTGAAAGAGGAGAGTGAAAAAGTTGGCTTAAAGCTCAACATTCAGAAAACAAAGATCATGGCATCCGGTCCCATCACTTCATGGGAAATAGATGGGAAAACAGTGTCAGACTTTAATTTTTG
>SJYC01130287.1:0-10029 GCA_006408675.1 Madoqua kirkii | reverse complement strand
GCTTAAAGCTCGATATTCAGAAAACTAAGATCATGGCATCCAGTCCCATCACTTTATGGGAAATAGATGGGGAAACAGTGGAAACAGTGTCTGACTTTATTTTGGGGGGCTGCAAAATCACTGCAGATGGTGAATGCAGCCATGAAATTAAAAGATGCTTACTCCTTGTAAGAAAGTTATGACAACCTAGATAGCATATTCAAAAGCAGAGACATTACTTTGCCAACTACGGTCTGTCTAGTCAAGGCTATGGTTTTTCCTGTGGTCATGTATGGATGTGAGAGTTGGACAGTGAAGAAGGCTGAGCGCCGAAGAATTGATGCTTCTGAACTGTGGTGTTGGAGAAGACTCTTGAGAGTCCCTTGACTGCAAGGAGATCCAACCAGTCCATTCTGAAGGAGATCAGCCCTGGGATTTCTTTGGAAGGAATGATGCTAAAGCTGAGACTCCAGTACTTTGGCCACCTCATGCGAAGAGTTGACTCATTGGAAAAGACTCTGATGCTGGGAGGGATTGGGGGCAGGAGAAAGGGACGACCGAGGATGAGATGGCTGGATGGCATCATGGACTCGATGGGTGTGAGTCTGAGTGAACTCCGGGAGTTGGTGATGGACAGGGAGGCCTCGTATGCTGCGATTCATGGGGTCGCAAAGAGTCGGACACAACTGAGCGACTGAACTGAACTGAACTGGGAGTAAAAGCCTGAGCCAAACATTCTTTAGTCAGAATGACTATGGATAGGTCCCAGGAAAAACTGGAGAATATGTGCACAGAGGTTCAGATGATACAACATTTAACAAGAGAAATCAAGCTGAAGTACCATGTCTACCGTCTTCCATCTACTTTCTATGTTCCAGACAGAGAGGAAAAGGTAGGGAAAGCAATGGACGTAGATCACAATGCAGAATATTTTAAGGCTTTGCTTTAAACCGCAGTAACTACCTGAATATTAGAAACTGAGAAGGAATGCATCCCACGTGCAAAACAAACTACAGAATGGTAGAGAACAGAAAAATTAGAAGTAAAGCTGTAGACTGTTATAGTTCATTCCTCTGCCCACCCATTCTTTGATAAAGGGCTGGTCCCAATCAGTGAATCAGCATGAAAATCATTTCTAGATACTACAAAGAAGAGGACATTCATCTTAAGAGGAGTTTCCCAAGGAAATGTGAAGAGTTTTCAACAGCCTTAAAAAAATGAGAAACAGTTTTCTACAGCCTCAAAGAAAATGAAATATTTTTAAAAAGAGCTCAGAGAAGTTACATGATAGACAATATCATAGAGGATTTTCATCAGAAAGTTCAAGAACTAAAAGATAAACAAAGCAGAGATGAACATCATTCCAGAAATGACAAAAAACAATATCTAACATGACTTGTAAATACAGGAGCAAGAAGTATGTAGGAAATTATATAAAACAAATTGAAAAAGAACAGAGGAATAAAGAAATAAGTGACAGAAAAGATAGAAAAAGGGACTCATTATCTGCATTAAGAGTTCTTAACAAACAGAACAGAAGTAACTAATGGAAAATACATCTAAATCTATTATAAGAAAACTTTCCTGAAGAAAACTTTCCTGAAGAACACTCATCACCTTCTGGGGAATGGGGAAGGGAACTACAGGGAATTTTATCTTCTCAATAAAATTTTTTAAAAAATATTTTTGATGCTAGTAATAATAAAGATGTTATTCAAAACTGACAACCAAGGAGTTGGGTTTGGCTGCTTTGCCCCCTCACACTTGACTGCTTCGTGCCTACACTGGAGGTGTAAGTGAAGCAAGCATCTTGACATCATGAGGAGAGGCTCAGACACGAACACGTGTGAGTGAACTAGTACACTGAGGACAGCAAGCAGGAAGGCAGGGTTGAAACAGAATAATACCTCGAATCAGGATTCTCCACAATAACAGAAGGCAGTGTCTAGACTTCCCTGGCGGTCCAGTGGCTAAGACTCTGTGGTCTCAATGCAGGGCGACAGGGCTCAATCCTGGTTGGGGAACTAGATCCCACATGCCACAACTAAGAGTTCGCATGCCACACTAAAAGATCCTGCATGCTGCAACTAAGACCCGGCACAGCCAAATAAATACACTAATTTAAAGGGGGAGGAGGGGGGAAGGCCCATATCTAAAGTTCAGAGGGAAAAACAGAACTATAACTCAAGATCTTTACATTCTGCCAAGGCTCTCGTCAGTAATAAAATAAACATTTTCAAGCAAGAAATTACTTAAGAAATGGTGTACCTACATCTCTTGAAAAACACAAGGAAATAAGAAGCCTAAAAGCTCTAAACTTCAAATAAAAAAAATTAAATAAGGAATTTAGTAATGAAAAGGTCATATAAAAAGACCAGTGAAATTTCTTTAAGAAATAATTACTCTTGCTGTCAAGAAAGACTTCACTGAAGTTTAAAATTTAATTCTTTCAGCTCCACATAATTTTCTTTTCTGATAACTTCAAGTAAAATTAAACTCTGGTTAAAAAAAAAAAGGCAGAGTCCCAGAAATAGCAAGGAGAGATAAGAAAGTCTTCCTAAGTGATCAATGCAAAGAAACAGAGAAAAACAACAGAATGGGAAAGACTAGAAACCTCTTTAAGAAAATCAGAGATACCAAGGGAACATTTCATGCAAAGATGGGCATAATAAAGGACAGAAATGGTATGGACCTAACAGACACAGAAGGTATTTAGAACAGGGGACAAAAATACATAGAACTATACTAAAAAGATCTTAGTGGCCCAAGTAACCACGATGGTGTGATCACTCACCTAGAGCCAGATATCCTGGAATGTGAAGTCAAGTGGGTCTTAGAAGCATCACTACGAACAAAGCTAGTGGAGGTGATGGAACTCCAGTTGAGCTATTTCAAATCCTGAAAGATGATGCTGTGAAAGTGCTGCCGTCAATATGCCAGCAAATTTGGAAAACTCAGCAGTGGCCACAGGACTGGAAAAGGTCAGTTTTCATTCCAATCCCAAAGAAAGGCAATGCCAAAAAATGCTCAAACTACTGCACAACTACACTCATCTCACACACTAGCAAAGTAATGCTCAAAATTCTCCAAGCCAGGCTTCAACAGTATGTGAACCATGAACTTCCAGACGTTCAAGCTGGATTTAGAAAAGGCAGAGAACCAGAGATCAAATTGCCAACATCCACTGGATCATCAAAAAAGCAAGAGAGTTCCAGAAAAACATCTCTCTCTGCATTGTTGACTATGCCAAAACCTTTGACTGTGTGGATCATGACAAACTGTGGAAAATTCTTAAAGAGATGGGAATACCACACCCCCTGACCTGCCTCCTGAGAAACCTATATGCAGGTCAAGAAGCAACAGTTAGAACGAGACATGGAACAACAGACTGGTTCCAAATTGGGAAAGGAGTACGTCAAGGCTGTATATCATCATCCTGCTTATTTAACTTATAGCCTGCATGCTGCAGTCCATGGGGTCAGAGTCGAACACGACTGAGTGACTGAACTGAAACAAAAATGTAGAGTATAATTTCATTTTTTGCTTACCTATCCATCCATCCTTCTCTATATAAATGAGAGATGACCATGCACGTTTCATCAACAGTTGTTTGTAGTGGGATCTTTGATTATGTTTACTTTCTTATATATTATTTTCTATATTGCTATAAATTTATTTTAACAGCAATCTCACAGTTATCACGAAAATAATAAGTTAAAAAAATAAGACTTAAAAATCATATACATATAACTTTAAAATCTTATACATGTAACTTAAGAGCACCTGGCTGAATGGATGGCTACCCGAAGCAATGTCTTGAAGAATTTTGGGAGAATCTCCCAGATGGTCATATCTGTAAGTGAGATCCACTGGGCTGCCTATAAGGGCCACTTTTAAGTCATTATGAAGCCAGCTGAAATAAAAACAATGAAGTTTTTAGAGCTAAATCACTAAGTCAGTACAGTTATTGGTCTCATCAATGCTAAGTGCTACATCTACTTAAATTAAAAAATGTTAAAAAGCATTAAAGCTTTCCCCAAACATTAACAGATATTATTGTGTACTTTTCAAAATAAAGTGTTGTAAAAATACAGGTATACCTGTGTTTGGTCACAGACCACAACAATAAAGCAAATATCTCAATAAAGCAAGTCACACACAGTTTTTGCTTTCCCAGGGCATATACAAGTTATGTTTATACTACATTGTAGTTTATTAAGTGTATAAAAAGTATTATGTCAAAAAAAATTATATACACCTTAATTAAAAAATACTCTGTACTGAAAAAAAAATACTTTATTGCTAAAAAATGCTAACCATCATATGAACGTTTAGCGAGTGGAAATCTTTTTGCTGGTAGAGAATCTTGCCTCAATGTTGAGGGCTGCTGAATAATCAGGGTGGTGGTTTACTTATGATTAGAATGGCTTTGGCAATTTCTTAAATAAGACAACAGTGAAGTTTACTATATCAATTAACTCTTCCTTTCACAAGCAATTTTTCTGTAGCATGCAGTGCTGTTTGATGGCATTTTATTCACAGTAGAAATTCTTTCAAAACTGGGAGTCAATCCTCCCAAATCCAGCTGCTGCTTTATCAAGTTAAGTGTATTCACATTCTAAACCCACTGTTGTTATTTCTACAATTTCTTTATAGAATCTTCACCAGGAGTAGATCCTATATCAAGAAACAACTTTCTTTTTGCTTATCCTTAAGAAGAAACTCCTCATCCATTAAAGTTTTATCATGAGATCACAGCAATTTAGTCACATCTTCAGACTTCAGTTATAATAACTCTAGCTCTCTATTTCCACTGTATTTGAAGGTATTTTAACTGAAGCCTCTCAAAGTCATCCAGAAAGGTTGGAATCAACTTCTTCCAGACTCCTTTTTAACACTGATATCTTGACCTCTTCCCAAGACTCAATGTTCTCAATGGCATCTAGCATAGTGAGTCCTTTCCAGAAGGTTTTCAATTTACTTTGCCCAAATCCATCAGCAGAATCCTATATATGGCAGCTTCAACCTTCTGAATAAGTATTTCTCAAATAATAAGACTTGAAAATTGAATTACTCCTTAGTCCATGAGCTGCAGAATGGATGCTGTGTTAGCAGGCACAAAACAAGATTAATCTCATTGTATATCTTCATCAGAGTTTTTTGGGTGATCAGGTAGAACTATCAATTAGCAGTATCTTAAATCTTTTTTCCTGAGCAGTAGGTCTCAACAATGGGCTTAAAATATTCAGTAAACCATAATGCAAACAGATGTGCTGTCAACGAGGCTTTGTTGTTCCATTTATCAAGCACAAGCAGAACAGGTTTAACAAAATTCTCAAGAGCCCTAGGATTTTCAGAATGGTAAGGTGAGCACTGGTTTCAACTTAAAGTCACCAGGAGTATTAACCCCTAACACAGCCTATCCTTTGAAGCTCTGAAGCCAGGCACTGATTTCTCTTCTCTAGCTATAAAAGTTCTAGGTGGCACATTTTTCCAATAAAAGGCTGTTTCATCTACACTGAGAATCTGTTGTTCACTGCAGCCACCTTCATTATCTTAGCTAGACCTCTGGGTAACTCGCTGCAGCTTCTAAATTAGCATTTGCTGCTTCACCTTATACCTTTATATTATGGGATGGCTTCCTGCCCTAAATCTCATGAACCAACCTCTGCTAGTTTTAACTTCTCTTCTGTAGCTTCTTCACCTTCAGAAATGAAGATTAGGCTTTGAGGGAATGTCATGGCTGGTCTGATCTTCAATCCAGACCACTCATACTTTATCCACATAAGCAGTAAGGTTATTTTGCTTTCTTATCATGCACTGCACACTTTGGAGAAGCACTTTAAATTTCCTCTGCATTCATGACATGACTGTTTGGCACAAGAGGCCTGTTTTTTGGCCTATCTATGCTTTCAATATACCTCCTTCAATAAGTTTAATTATTCCTAGTGTTTGATTTAAAGTAAGATGTGCAAGACTTCCTTTCACTTGAACACTTATAAGCCACTGTAGGTTATTAATTGACCTACTCTCCACACTGTTGTGTCTCAGGGAATAAGGAGACCCAAGGAGAAGGACAGACATGGAGGAGTGGCCAGTTGGCAGAGTGATCAAAACATACCAACATCTACTGATTAAATTCACCATATTATATGGATATGGCCTATGGTGCCCCCAAACAATTACAAGAGTAACAGCAAAGATCACAGATCAAAGATCACCATAAAATATAGTAATAATAAAAAAAAGTTTGAAATATTATGAGAGTTATCAAAATATAACTCAGAGACACAAAGTGAGAAAATGCTGTTGGAAAACAGCACTGGAAGACTTACTCGACTAACAGCTACCATAAACTTTAAATTTGCAAAAAAACAGACTATATCTGCAAAGTACAATAAAACAAAGAATAACAAAATAAGGTAAGTCTGCACACACCAAGTAAAGTCAATGAATTAACTTGCTGTGTTAGAATGCTAACTCTAAGCTAGCTATAAACAAAGACTTTAATTTTAGAGTAAGTGATGTTTTTATTTTGCCATATTTACACAGCAGATTCCTAATTATCTGTTAAGATCATTTAAATAAAAGTTCATAAAAAACAAACTACATCATTCATATTTATTGTCTATTGACAAGGAAGTATGGATCCAGCTCCTCCAAAAATATTAATAAATGTGGTAACCATATATTCTGGTTTGTCAGAGATAGTAGGGGTTTTTATCTGTCACCCTGGAATAATAAATCCCCTTTCTACTCTCAGCATTGTCCCAGGTTAGACAATCAACTATATGGTTGAACTATTACAAGTCTCTACGATAGAAAAAGATAGAGAGGCATTTTACAAAATAACTGGTCTATAGTCTTCAAAAAAAAAAATATGGATCCAGCTCCTCCAAAAATATTAATAAATGTGGTAACCATATATTCTGGTTTGTCAGAGATAGTAGGGGTTTTTATCTGTCACCCTGGAATAATAAATCCCCTTTCTACTCTCAGCATTGTCCCAGGTTAGACAATCAACTATATGGTTGAGCTATTACAAGTCTCTACGATAGAAAAAGATAGAGAGGCATTTTACAAAATAACTGGTCTATAGTCTTCAAAAAAAAAAGTCAAAATGGAAAAAATTATGGAAATTTTGGAAAAAAATTATGGAAAAAATTCAGTGAAATTTAAGCACAAATAGATAATAATACTATATCAATACTAAACTCAGATTAAATAAAGAATCAAATTGTTAAATGGAGAATATCCTTGTCCTTAGGACTGTCTCTTATACACATCTGAACACTCATCACCTTCTGGGGAATGGGGAAGGGAACTACAGGGAATTTTATCTTCTCAATAAAATATTTTTTAAAAAATTTAAAAAAAAAAAGTCAAAATGGAAAAAATTATGGAAATTTTGGAAAAAAATTATGGAAAAAATTCAGTGAAATTTAAGCACAAATAGATAATAATACTATATCAATACTAAACTCAGATTAAATAAAGAATCAAATTGTTAAATGGAGAATATCCTTGTCCTTAGGAAGCCCACACAAATGTGTTTAGTTTGGGATTAAAAGGGCATCATGTATACAACATACTTTCAAATGATTATGTTCACACAAATATATAAATGGAGAGAAAAAAATAGAAACATTAGCATCGATTAATCTGGGTGAACACTACACAAACATGGGTAAACAAGGTTGAGTTATTTCAGACTAAAAAGATAAAAAAATGATCAGCAGGAAGAACTGGGAAACGGAGCTGTTAGAAACTGCACTTCAGTTACCTTTTGGAATCTCACTCCCACTATTAGGAATCAGCTAAGACAGTCATTTTTCATATATAAAACAAATTATCATGTAAATATTTTTAAAACCCAGAATATTATTACTAACCTCTTTCGAATTCTAGCATTAAATAGTGGTGCCTCAAAACGTGGATTTGTACCAACTAGAAGGACAACATCTGCCTCCTCCACACCAGCGATTGTAGTATTAAGAAGATAATTGGAACGTAGATCTGTGCTAGAAACATAAAATATAAAATCTAAGTTTACTTTAAAATTAATACAGACTGACAGTCCATGAAATACTCTGTCATTAAACCCATGGCTCACTGCCTGACAAAAAATTTTTGAAGTAGTCTGAAACTGCATCAAAGGTTCAAATACTTTATTAATAATTAGAGTTTCTAATAGCTCCTGGTTTGACTTTGGTCTATATGTGAAAATAACCAGTAAGTATGTTGGAGTATCCAAGTTGTCACATGTAAGTCATTGATGCCACAGATGTGTTGGTTTAAACACAACCTATAAACAGAAGGAAAAAAGAAAGAAAACAAACACTTAGATCCTAGCCTCAAATTTCTCACCCAGCTCCTGTGGTGGGGAAGACCTCTTCAGTGCACAGGGTGTCAGAATCCACTCTATTAAGTAAATCCTTGAGAGCTATGAGGGCTTCAGCATCCACCAAGCCACCTGCAATTGCTGCCACGTCGTTGCCTTGAAAACTCTGCAACTAGAAATGGATGAAAAGGCTATCACTAAGAAATCTTCGTTCAGAAAAAGACCACAATGACTCATTCAGAAAACAAAACAATAACATCATTTTCAAGCAAAATAAAAGCAACAAACTTCTGACAAAAAAGCTTTTCACATTAACTATTAGTCTGAAAGCGAGAAGCAGAAAGTGTATGTGGGGCCAAGGATAACAACATCTACTTGTAATACAGCTGTTTGTTTTAAATTAGGAACAAAAAGCCTCAAAATGAGGTCAGGAAGATGAAGACTTTGGAGTTATACAGTTAAATACACTCTTCTGAATCATCTGCCATTCCTTCAAGCCCTTTATGTGTCTTGCTCTGGCAAGCCTGTTCATGGCTCATCTACTAAAGGACCATCAAAAGCATTCTTCATTTCTGGTAGTGTTTCTGATCCCTAGCATTTGTCTTTTGTTTTTTCTTAGAATTTCCATCTCTCTGCTAACGCTGTTCATCTATTTTTGTATGTGGTCTTCTCTTTCCAATATAGTCTTTAACATTTTAGTCATAGTTTAAAAAATACCTGGTCTGATACATCCAATAGTCTTGTCACAGATGACTGTGGGTCTAATGCTTGTTCAGTCTCTGCAAGCTGTGTTTTTACATTTTAGTATGCCTTGAAAGTCATTGCCCAAAGATAAATGTGATGTACTGGGTAAAAGGAACTGAGGTAACAGGTGTTTAGTAAATATGGTGGTGAGGCTGAGTGGGCAGGGAAAGTATTTTCTAGTCCTATGATTAGGTTTTAGTCTCTCAATGAGCCTGTGCCAGTGGGCAGTGAACTATCAGTGTCTCTCATCCCCTCCCTGACATGGTATAGTACTACAAGAGGTGGCTGAAGTTAGGTATTTCACTTCTCTCGGGTAGGCTAGACTCTGACTAGAAACCCAGTAAATTAGGATCAGGGCTTCCTAGGTGATTCAGTGGCAAAGAGTCTGTGGGCCAATGTGGGAGACTTGGGTTATGACCCTGGGTCAGGTAGATCCTCTGGAGACGGAAATGGCAACCCACTCCAGCATTATTGCCTGGAAAATCCTACAGACAGAGGAGCCTGGGGGAGTCTAGAGTCCATGGGGTTGCAAAGAGTCAGATATGACTTAGCAATTAAACAAAGAAGTCATCTTACCTAGGTAATATGGCAGCCCTGGTAGGCATCCCTCTGATGTGCTCTTTCATATATCATCTTCTGCATGACTACCCAAAGCAGCATACAATAATTGCCTGATGATGCATCTTTTCCTACTAAATGATTGTGGAAGTAGGAACCATGTGCTACCGATCTTTATATCCCTACATCTAGCATGACATCAGATGGCTCTCAATAAATGCTTATTAAATGGAAGGTAATTTTGGTAATGTGTGGATCACAATAAACTATGGAAAATTCTGAAAGAGACGGGAATACCAGACCACCTGACCTGCCTCTTGAGAAACCTATATGCAGGTCAGGAAGCAACAGTTAGAACTGGACATGGAACAATAGACTGGTTCCAAACAGGAAAAGCAGTACATCAG
>SJYC01130285.1:0-42072 GCA_006408675.1 Madoqua kirkii | reverse complement strand
TCAATTATATAAATTAGAAATTCAAATTTAAAAAATAGAAAAAGCAAAATGTTTTGACTTATGAAAGACTGAAAATTCATTACTGCCATCAAAAACACACTAATTATACTTGTGCAGTCACCTGAAAAATTAAGCTTCAACAGTCAAGATTTACCTTCAAATTATAAAAGAATATTATTGTCTTAAAAAAAAAATCCTCAAACCCAATAAAGAAAACTAGGAAAAGAAGAATCAACACTATAACAAATACAAATACCACAGTAATTTCTAAACTAAATCAATACCTAGAATATTTAGATTTCTTCATTATGACCCTGCATTTTTCAACTGACTTTAAACTATGCTTAAGGAGCTTAATGATTTTAAATTAGTTTTCTTCACTGATTTATGAAACAGATACACTGTTTTTAATGAGCTATATCAGTGATTTTATCCTTAGTTGTACACAGCAGAGGTTCATATCTATACAAGCCCAGACGTAGAACCAAATTCTTTTGTGCTGATAAAATTTTCATTCTGCCTCACTTTCACTTGCTCTAGGTTTTTATTCCAGATTTTATCAAGAAGTTGAGATTTATGTTATTTTCTTTTTAGCTCTTCATATAAAATACAGCAGTGGGTGGAAGATGGGGTGAGGAGGGATAGTGATTATTATAAGTAAGCTGTAAAACTGTATTTTCCAGAGCAAAATACAATCAACATAGCAACATGACAATTTAATGTCTAAATCTGTAATATAAAAGGACATGGACTGGAAATTAAGCTGGTTTCTAATGACTGCTAAGTCACTTCAGTAGTGTTCGACTCTGTGCGACCCCATAGATGGCAGCCCACCAGGCTGCCCTGTCCCTGGGATTCTCCAGGCAAGAACACTGGAGTGGGTTGCCATTTCCTTCTCTAATGCATGAAAGTGAAAAGTAAAAGTGAAGTCGCTCAGTTGTGTCTGACTCTTAGCAACCCCATGGACAAGATAACAATAAAAAAAGGATAACATAAAACATAATTTTGCAATGATAAATTTTAAAATGATGAATTGATGAAGAAGCTATTTTTGTTACTAATTTAAACATGTTACAATGTTAGTACTTTACAGGTTTGCTCTGAAAACTGCAGTGTTTTTATTAAGCATTTATACCAATTTTTCAAAAACTTAAAGGGTTTTAATTTTCTATTATATATGCTTTGTTTTTCAGTAGTATACACTTCTAGTCAATCATGCATGCTTTTTGATTTTTCTAACAGAAAAAGTTTGAAAATACTGTAAACAAACATCCAAGCAGGAGTTAAATAAAACAGAAAATACTCATACAGTGTTGTGCACTACTATGAGGAAGAGGGTTCTGCAGGACCCTGGGGAGCTAGAAACAAGGATAATTGAGAACTGAATCAAAATGGGTTCAGAAACAGAAAAGACTGATGGTAAACACTGCCTTAAGCTGAGGCCCAGAGACTGAATTCTACAAAAGAGGAATGGCTGAGTGATGCTTGGCTTCTTTCTCCATTGTTGCGAGACCCTTTTGCATTCTGGAACACTGTATGCTCCATATCAAAAGAAAATGCATGTGCAGACATGTATACTGCCGCAGCTTCTGCCTCCACATTAGCACAGTGCTTCCTCTAAGCACCATACTGTCACTGTCCAGCAGGATTTTCTGTGATGGCATAATGTTCAACATCTGCACTATTATTTTTTTCTTTTTATTTTTTTATTGAAGGATCATTGCTTTACAGAATTTTGTTGTTTTCTGTCAAACCTCAAAATGAATCAGGCACAGATCTGGTGATGACTGATGACTACTGAGTAGCTGAAATAAGCCTAGTACAAATGAAGGAAAAAGCTTTAAATTTCATTAAATTTTAATATAAATAGTCACATGCGGTAACTGGCTGCTGTACTGAACTACAGTGCTCTATATTCCCAGTTTAATTAATCAGGAACACACAGCAGGTTTGTGTGTGTGGTCCTCTTTCAACAATCAGTAATCTGCTTTGTTCAGTTAGTTAATATCATTAAAATTGTCATAGACAGATATACCTATTGACAAGGACGGTGAGCTGTTTGAGGAACCCTGTTAAATAATTTAAAAAGGCACAATACAAAGTAGCTTGCTTGTATGGTTTTATTAAAAGACAGCTATTGCTTATTAAGAACTTTATACTGATAAGCACAGTTCTAAACACTTCATGTGTAGGAAATCAATTAACTTCTATTTATCACTATGCCACACTGCCATTCATTAAATACATGAATATATTTTGGCACAAAAATGAGAAATAGAAAGTATACACTCACAACAACTGACAATTGGACATGCTGTTTCTGTTTGCCTATTATAAAGTTTTTCTGAAATGAAAGAATATGCTTTGAAAAGGGGAACAAAAATTCAAAGTATTAAAAAGAATTAAACACTTTAAAAAGATCTGTAATCCTAAGGTGTTGTAGATAATCTTTCCCTACTTTTCAAAATATTTCCAATCTCTTTAGTCACTTCAGCTTCTACTGCCATTAAAGCAATGTTTTTAGGAGGTTCAAGTTCTGCTAAACAATTAAAAATAAATAGCCATAATCCCCCAATATACACTTTCATAACATGTTCTCTCTCTACAGTTACTTGGCAAAATTTCATAGTGATAAATGGAGAAGTGTTATCAAAATCAACCACAATATATAGAGTTTATATGGGAGAGAGAAGACCTGAAATAATCAGACAACTCTGAAAAAGAACAAAGTTGGAGAACTTATACTGCCTGATTTCAAGACATATAGTATATATAGTGTAGCAACTGAGACAGTGTAGTACTGGCATAAAGATAAACATATAAATCAATGAAATAGAACAGAATTCAGAAATAGAGCCATATATATAGTGAATTTAGTTTTTAGTAATGCTGCCATGGTAATTCAAAAGTGAAAAAATAACCTTTTCAACATGATGTCAGAAACAACGGATATACTGGAAAAAAACAAACAAACAAACAAACAAACAAAAAACCTCAACCTGAATTTCTTACACAAAAATTAACTCAAAGTAGATCGCAGCCTAAAACTAAAAACTGAAACTATGATATTTCTAGAGAAAGTTATAAAATTTCTAGAAGAAAACATAGGAAAAAATTTAGGTTTGATAAATATTTTTAAAACAGCACACAAGTATGCACTATGAAGGATAAAGTCAGTAAGTTAAAACTCTATTAAAACATCATGTTTAATTTTCAAAAGATAATATTACAAACATGAAAAGATAAGCCTGGTAATGGGAAGAAAATATTTGCTGAGCACATACGCAACATAGGACTTGTATTTAGAGTCATGCAAACTCTTATGACTCAATAGTAAGACAAACCGCCCACATAAAATACTTCAAAGAAGACAAATGACTTGAAAAGATACATCACCAAAGATGGCATACACAGATGCCAAAAAGACACATAAAATATGCTCAACATCATTAGGAAAATGCAAGTTAAAATCACAATGAGATGCTACTACAAAGTCACTAGAATAGCTAAAACTAAAGTTGAAGTATTAAGGAGGAAATGAAAGAACTGGAATTTTCATACATGGCTGGTAGGAATATAAAGTATTTCAGCCAGTTTGCAAACAGTTTTGTAGTTTCTTAAAAAGTTTACTATGCATCTACCATAATCCTAGCAACTGCAGGTACTTATCCAAGAAATGAAAGATATATGTCCACAGAAACGAATATATAAGAATGTTCATAGCAGAGATGTGTATTTACACAGATGCCAAAAAGACACATAAAATATGCTCAACATCATTAGGAAAATGCAAGTTAAAATCACAATGAGATGCTACTACAAAGTCACTAGAATAGCTAAAACTAAAGTTGAAGTATTAAGGAGGAAATGAAAGAACTGGAATTTTCATACATGGCTGGTAGGAATATAAAGTATTTCAGCCAGTTTGCAAACAGTTTTGTAGTTTCTTAAAAAGTTTACTATGCATCTACCATAATCCTAGCAACTGCAGGTACTTATCCAAGAAATGAAAGATATATGTCCACAGAAACGAATATATAAGAATGTTCATAGCAGTGTTATTTGTAATAACCAAAAACTGGAACAAAGGCACATAACTATGAAAATTGAATGGATAAACAAATCATGATATGTCCATGCAGTACAATATTACTTAGTGGTACAAAAGAATAAACCATTAACACATGCAACAACATGGATGAATACAAAAATAACAACATTGAATAAAAGAAGCCACATTTTTTATAAAGCATACACTGTACTATTCTAGTTACTTAAATTTTCTTTATTATAAACGAACTTTTATTTTAATGACAGAAAGCATTTCAGTGGTTGCCTGGGGATATGAGTGGCAGATGGTGAGAGATGGATTACAAAGAGATGTGAGGAAACTTTTAGGGCTGATGAATATGTTCATTATTTTGACTGTAGTGATGGTTTCACTGGTATGCACATATGTCAAAACTCATTAAATTGTGTTCTTTAAATATGTACATTTTAGCACATTAGTTACACTTCAATAAAGCTGAAATAAAATGTTTAAAGATCAACTAACACACCTGCATTAAATATGACATATAGTCCTCTCTAATGCTTTCCATAGAATATAATTATTATTTTTCCTTCTTGTGAGAAAAGATTCAAATTTAGGAACAAATGAATAGCTTTAATTTTCTTATTAAAAAAAAAATATCAAACTTAACATAAAAGCCTTCTCTTAAACCAAGACTTCAAAAGGTTTTCTCCCAGAATCAATTCCACAGGTTACTGTTCTGCCAAAAGGGTAAGTCAAAAGGATACTCTACTTATAATACTACAAATAAACACCACTCACACTTGACTACACTGTCACTTCTAACACTGGAGGGAAAGCCATCATTTTTTCCCTTTTCTCCTGGATTGTAACAGCCAGGCCTAGTTCAAAGCATCAGTGTAGCATAAATCAAGTGTAAACTCAGGGGTTATTTCTCATGAAGCACAGTGGGTTAGAAGAATAAAGACCTCAATGGAGATGTAGAAAGAAACTAACATTTGTTGAAGGCCAACTATGTATAAAGCTGTTACTTCAAAATATCTTTTATATGTTACATCAAATAACAACAGTGAGACACTTAGAATATTTTAGTCTTCTTTAACTTAAAGGAACAAAGTACTACACAACAAAAATGGTTTTAAGGCAAATAGGAAAAACTAGGTATTATTCTTTTAGATTAATATCTTTTAAGGCCTGGCCCTGCCATAAACATGACTGATTCCACATATAAAGCACCAAGCCATACATGCTATAGATAAGGTACCTAATATTTCCTTAAATAAAAGAAATATTTACAATATATAAATTAGACAGCAATGAGCATTAAGGTATCATATTAAAGTACCAAAGAAAATAATTTTTATTTTTCTAAATATAATGGATCTAAAATTAGCTTGCATACAGATGTGCTTTGAATAGTGGAGAAAAAAAGAATTATAATTGGAACACGGAGAACTAGAAAACTCATGGCCCAACCTATGAGTAAGCCTAGGAAAGTCCATCACTCATCAAAAGAAAAGACAAGGAACTCTTTCAAGGCAACTAGACCCTAGGAATCCCTGATTTAAAAAAAAATTAAGTTTATGCTTATGGCTAAAAGTGAGCAAGACAACATTTATGGTAATGTGGTTGATAAATGTGAATATAAAGGAAACCCCTTAACCAGGAGCTCACGAAGAATACACTTAAAAACTAGAAGAGAAAATTTTTTTCTTTACTATATCAATTTAGACTCTGAAATATCCGATTTGGTTCTTTTCTCTCAATATTCAATCTGCTATGAAAAAGTTTAAATAAATGTTATTTTCAAGTAAAAGTCATCAGAAGTACATAATTACCGCATATCCAATAAAGGGAGTGATGTGCAGCCATCAAATATCATGCAATATGAACTAATCCTTAATAATATACAAACATATTTATTTGAAAACTTTAACAAAATAATAAACTCATTTTTAACATTATACATCCTTGCCTAGCAAAAAGATTAATAGGATATATACTAAACTCTATAATTATCTTTATTTTTAAAACTTCTACAATAAGCATGTTATCTTTTGGAATAAAAAAAATGTAGAGTAGAGGAATTTTCAAAATAAATTTGTTTTAACTCATATTGACTTTAAAAAAAGTGCCACAAAACTCCAATTAGAAACGTAAAACTATGCAACAAAATACACAGAAAATGACCTGTAACATACAATGCCATTTAAAAATATGTGATCTAACAGTGTTTATCATAATACAAACAGGCATGCCCTCTAAGGTTGTGGTGAGTTTGATTATCCATGAATCAACAGACAGTAAATATTTCTATGTAATGAATTTAAATTAACAAAGGCTCAAATAAATGATAAACCCAAGTACAATTAATTTCCTTTAGGAAAGTTATTTATGGCTGTAGCAGCACAAAGCTCTACAAAAATAAGATTTCATATATTTCCAGTTTTGATATAGGAAAGATAATTCTTTTTACAATAATGTGAAAATGAAAACAATACATCTAAAAGAAGCTATTTAGATCAGTCACAGAAATTACAGAAAACACAGTTCCCTACAAGCCCTAAAATTAGCCAGCTCGGCACTTGCATTTTAGGTTTATAGCAACTTTATAGTTCTGTGGCAGAGTTTGAGAATGGGTCTTTTTGACAACAATTTCCTTGAAGAGTGATTAAAGCACTTGTAATAACAGAAAACTTGCAAATCAAGAAGTAAGAAATCACCCCAACCTAACAAGTTCTCAGGATCTTACAGAGCTGTATTTTTTCACTGATAATCATACCAGATCAAACTACAGCTTTCTGGAGAAAGCACAAGCATTTGGTATTGTTTAAGAAAGTGTAAGAATTCAGATTCACATTGAATATTTTCATTCATCAGCTCTTTTAAGCAGAGTTGTTTTTTAATTCTAGAGGTAAATGATAAAAATAAATTCACAATATCTCAGATGCTAATGAGTATATAGAATGCCCTTATGTTTCTGTGGATGCCTTAGGAGAAGAAACTTGAAGATGTGCTTGAACTATAAAGTCTATGCCCTACCCAAGGCAGTTCAGGTTTGGAGAAATTGACTGTTCAAAAAGTAAATTATGCCAAGACAATACAGTTTCCCCCGAACTATCATATATTACTGGCTACATACCAATATCTGAAAAGCACATGCGTATCATTAAGACTCATAAAATGTATCTGCCCTAGAGTCGTCAAGAATCATTCTAACTTTTATAGAACAGGAAACTCTCTAACCAAATTTGTATTTTTTTTAATAACTGCATACTTTTTACAGAGTAAGGTGTACAAAACCTTTTAGCTGTTTTTGTATGAGGTGAGGTGAGGTGAGGTGAAGTTGCTCAGTCGTGTCCGACTCTTTGCAACACCGTGGACCGTAACCTACTAGGCTTCTCCGTTCATGGGATTCTTCAGGCAAGAATACCGGAGTGGATTGCCATTTCCTTCTCCAGAGGGTCTTCCCAACCCAGGTATCGAACCTGGGTCTCCCGCATTGGAGGCAGATGCAAATAATGGTGTTACTGTAGTATTTAATAATATACATGCCACCAGTGTTAATATACATTTGATCCCCAACACAGGAAAACGACAAGCATAGCACAGCTAAAATGTGTGGTGTCCTACTAAAACTGAGGGCCATGTAAGTCTGTATAGATGCCAGCAAATGCTGTGCCCAAACAAGGTATTCTAGGATTATAACTCCTAAGTCATAGCGTTCTCTGCTTTATGAAAAAATGGTCACAGGCTTGCCTCGCCTGAAATGACTGAACCATTAGAACACACTGTGCAGAATGGCATATCATTGTTGTTGTTCAGTCGCTAAGTCATGTCTAACTCTTTGCAACCCCATGGACTACAGCATGCCAAGCTTCCCTGTCCTTCATTATCTCCCAGAGTTTGCTCAAATTCATGTCCACTGAGTTGGTGATGCTGTCTAACTATCTCATCTCTGCCGCTCTCTTCTCCCAGTCTTTTCTAGCTCAGGGTCATTACAATGCCATATACTTGTGCATATTTGCTCTTCCAATTCAAACTCAAGGGGAGAGTAAGATTCAGGAAATCCTAACACACACCTACCCACTGCAAGTATGGAGCATTTAGCACCTTTTACCAGATCTATTAGAAATTATACGTGAAAGCAAAAGTAACATTACGTGTGTGTGTGTGTGTGTGTGTGCGCATGTGTGTGTCTTAGTTGTCCAGTCATGTTGGACTCTTTGCAACCCCATGGACTGTAGCCCATGAGGCTCCTCTGTCCATAGACTTCTCCAAGCAAGAATACTGGAGTCGGTTGCCATTCCCTTCTCCAGGGGATCTTTCCAACCTAGGGGTTGAACCCGGGTCTCCTACATGGCAGGCAGATTCTTTACTGTCTGAACCACCAGGGAAACCCCAAGTAACATTATATTCCTAACATTCCAGAAATGTTACCAGAGTTCTTTTGGACTAGCTTGCCCTTCCAACTCAGTTTTGTTTATAACTCCAGACATCTTTCATGCTCTAAATATCTAAACCCAAACTCTATTCTTACAAGAAGTTATTTTGTCCTACTACATATTCAGGTTCAAAACTGTCTGCTAGGAAAATGTTATTTTAGTATATTACATCCATTTATTCTCCAACCTGTCAGAACTTTGTCCAGAATGTTAAATGGACCAAATCTATTTACATGAGTCAGACAGAAGTCATAGCCTCAATGGCACTGTATAATTTTGTCCACATTATAAGATCTATGCAACATACAGTTCAAGGTATTATATATAAGATGTTCAGAAAATGCTTAAGAAAGGTATTTTTTTTACATTATTGTTGCTTTCACGGTCCAGAATACCAGTTTAAATGCAAAATTCTCAAATGTGGAAAAATGTGAAGTATGAAAAAAATGAAAGTAAATGATATACCTATCAAGCTCTTTTTCTGCTTGCTTTCCTTCTAAATATGTAATAGGAAATATATAAGAAATAAAAGGGTATACTTCAGAGCACAAGGTAGGAGGGTCTCTAAAGCTTAGATTTGGGCTTTATCAATAAATAAGTCATTCTGATCAAAGATTTTTGATTAAAGATTTTTACCAATTTAACATGTTGAAGTTTCTAACCTTATTCAATTTGTACATTAACACACACCTAAGTCCCAAGTAACCAAACTGAATTTTGTGATATTTAAATAATTTCTTATAAATTGAAATGGGAACTTAGAAAAGAAAAAGTAAAAGTTTTAATTAATATTTTAAATTTAACCAAATTTGATCAAGATGTCTGAAAAATAGCTTGTTGCTCAAATATTAAACAACAAAAAAAGTATTCTCTCACAATAAAAATAGGTATCAGCTGTCCTAAATTACCAGAATTAAAGTTAAATTGAGTTAAATGGATTAAAGTTAAATGGAGAAGGAAATGCAACCCACTCCAGTACTCTTGCCTGGAAAATCCCACA
This sequence comes from Madoqua kirkii, assembly GCA_006408675.1. Taxonomy (NCBI): domain Eukaryota; kingdom Metazoa; phylum Chordata; class Mammalia; order Artiodactyla; family Bovidae; genus Madoqua; species Madoqua kirkii. The sequence continues at coordinate 32,594 of SJYC01130285.1, read as the reverse complement.
GACAGAGAAGCCTGGTTCAAAATTGGGAAAGGAGTATGTCAAGGTTGTAAAAAAAAAAAAAAAAGAACAATGCTGGAGGTATCAAGCTCCTTGACTTCAAGAAAAACTGCAAAGTTACAGTAGTCAAAACATGGTACTGGCACATAAAAGAAAAGGTCAATGGCACAAAATGGAGATGGATTCCAGAAATAAACTCACACATACAATGAATTCATCTATGGCAGACAGAGCAAAAATATACAATGGAGAAATAATAATCTCTTCAACAAGTGGTGTTAGGAAAACTGGACAGCTACATGTAAAAGAATGAAATTAAAAAATTTTCTCACACCATCCAAAAAAATTAAAATCCTGAACATAATCCCTACAGTCATAAAATTGCTAGAAGAAAGTGTAAGCAGGTCAGTCTTTGACACTGGTCTTATTGTATAATTCTTATTTTTATCTGCCTCCTCAAGCAAGGGAACTAATAGCAAAAATAAATAAATGGGACATAATCAAAGCCAGACTTTATCAGTACATGAACCGTGAACTTCCAGATGTTGAAGCTGGTTTTAGAAAAGGCAGAGGAACCAGAGATCAAATTGCCAACATCAGCTGGATCATTGACAAAGAAAGAGTTCCAGAAAAATATTTATTTCTGCTTTATTGACTATGCCAAAGCCATTGACTGTGTGGATCACAATAAACTGTGGAAAATTCTGAAAGAGGTGAGAGTACTAGACCACCTGACCTGCCTCTTGAGAAACCTGTATGCAGGTCAGAAAGCAACAGTTAGAATGGACATGGAACAACAGACTGGTTCCAAATAGGTAAAGGAGTACATCAAGGCTGTGTATTGTCACTCTGCTTATTTAACTCCTATGCAGAGTATATCATAGAAACGCTGGGCTGGATGAAGCACAAGCTGGAATCAAGATTGTTGGGAGAAATATCAATAACCTCAGATATGCAGATGACATCACCCTTATGGTAGAAAGTGAAGAACTAAAGAGCCTCTTGATGAAAGTGAAAGAGGAGAGTGAAAAAGTTGGCTTAAAGTTCAACATTCAGAAAATTAAGATCATGGCATCCAGTCCCATCACTTCATGGGAAATAGATGGGGAACAGTGGAAACAGTGTCAGACTTCATTTTGGGGGGCTCCAAAATCATTGCAGATGGTGACTGCAGCCATTAAATTAAAAGACACTTACTCTTTGGAAGGAAAGTTATGACCAACTTAGACATCATATTAAAAGCAGAGACATTACCTTGTCCACAAAGGTCAAGGCTATGGTTTTTCCAGTGGTTATGCATGGACGTGAGAGTTGGGCTATAAAGAAAGCTGAGTGCCAAAGAACTGATGCTTTTGAACTGTGGTATTAGAGAAGACTCTTGAGGGTCCCTTGGACTCCAAGGAGATCCAACCAGTCCATCTTAAAGGAGATCAGTCTTGGGTGTTAAATGAAAGGACTGATTTTGAAGCTGAAATTCCAATACTTTGTCCACTTGATGCAAAGAGCTGACTCATTTGGAAAGATATTGATGGTAAGAAAAATTGAGGGCAGGAGGAGAAGGGCACAACAGAGAATGAGATGGCTGGATGGCATCACCAACTCAATGAACATGGGTTTGGGTGGACTCTGGGAACTGGTGATGGACCGAGAGGCCTGGCGTGCTGTGGTTCATGGAGTCCCAAAGAGTCAGACATGACTGAGTGACTGAACTGAACTGAATCAAAGTAAAATGCTTTAGCACAGAGAAAGAAATAATCAACACAATGAAAAGACAGCTTATTGAATGGGAGAATATGTTTACAGATTATATTCTCATAAGGGGTTAATATTTAAAATATACAAATATCTCATACAATTCAATATTTTAAAAAACTTGATTAAAATATGGGCAAAAGATCTGAACAGGCATTTTTCCAAAACAGACATACAGATAATCAACTGACACATGAAAAAGTGCTCCAATCGTCAAGAAAATACAAATCAAAACAACCATGAAATGTCATCTCATACCTGACAGAATGATAATCTTCAAAAAGACAAGAAATAAGGAGTGTTGATGACAAAAGGTAACCTTTGCACATTGTTGGGGAAATGAAGATTGGTATAGCTACTAAAGTGAAACAGTATGGATGTTCCTTTAAAATGTTAAACAGCTTAAAATAGGACTAGTATATAATACTACAAACACACTTTTTATTTCTCCAAAGAAAACATAAATACTAATTCAAAGACATATCCACATCTCACTGTTCAGTGTATCATTACTGTTAGTACCAAGATATAGAAACAATCTAAGTGTGTCTATCAACAGAAAAATGATTAAGTATGTGTATATATACATATACATATATATATATAAACATATATATTGTTCAGCTATAAAAGAGAATGATATTTTACCATTTGCACCAATGTGAGTACACCTGGAGAGTATTATGCTTAGTGAAATGTCAGAGAGAGATAGTATATAATACTACAAACACACTTTTTATTTCTCCAAAGAAAACATAAATACTAATTCAAAGACATATCCACATCTCACTGTTCAGTGTATCATTACTGTTAGTACCAAGATATAGAAACAATCTAAGTGTGTCTATCAACAGAAAAAGGATTAAGTATGTGTATATATACATATACATATATATATATAAACATATATATTGTTCAGCTATAAAAGAGAATGATATTTTACCATTTGCACCAATGTGAGTACACCTGGAGAGTATTATGCTTAGTGAAATGTCAGAGAGAGAAAAACAAATGCAATATATTTTCATTTTTATGTGAAATGTATGGTGTAAAACAAAGGAACAAATATAATGAAACAGAAATAGACTCATAGATACAGAGAACTAACTAGTAATCTCCAGAGGGAAGTTAATTGGGTTAGGGCCCAAATAAATGAAGACGATTAAGAGGCATGAACTACCAGGTATAAAATTAATAAGGTGCAAGGATGTAATATACTATACAAAGGATATAGTCAAAATCTTTACAATAACTTTGTGTAACATACATTCTATAAAATTACTGCATTGTAAATTTGAAACTAAGATAATATTGTAATTCAAATATCTCAATAAAAATAAATAAAACGATTTCATGATTGGTATATACGAAAGCAATTGACTTTTCTGTTAGGCTTGCATCCTATTACAGTGCTATTCTAGGAGGTTTGCAGATGCTCATGTTAATTCTTGAAACTTTATATAAGCAATATTGTCTTCTGTGAGTAAAATCAATTTATTTGTTTATTACCAATGTGCATGTTTTTCCTTTCTTTGTCTTGTATGATTGCTTCAGTTAGCCATTCCAGCATAATGTGAGAGAGGACAATCTTGCCTTGTTCATCAATTTAGGGGTAAAATGTTCATTTTATCACAATTTATGTATAACCTTGGTGATTGATATTTTATGAAAGTTGTTTTTTTTTTTTTTACTTATGAAAGGTTTTCTCTATTCGTAGATTGCTGAGATAGTTTGGTCATCAATAGGTGGTGGATTTTGTCAAAATTGTTTTTCTGCCCAAATGATATAGCTGTGTTATATATATATATATATATACACTGTATTGACTTGATTTTTAAATGATGAAATACTCTTGCAAAAGTAGAGTAAATCTCATTTTCCATTATATATCATTATTACTTTTTAATTTGGAGTTTTGATTTGCTAATTCTTAAGGGAGGATATTTTCATATGTATTCATGAGTGATCTTGGCCTGTTTTTTTTTCTTCTAATATATTCATCTGATTTTAATAATAGGCTAATTCAAGATTCATTGAACAAATTGGGAACTTTTCCTCCATTTCAATATTCTGGAAGAGAATGTGGAAAATTGGTATTACTTCTAGCTTAAACAATTGACAGAGTATAATGGTTAACATTATCTGTTCTGATGGTCTCCCATTTGGAAGGTTATTCATTATTGATTTAGTTTACTTTATATATATATATCAGCTGGTAAAGAATCTACCTGCAAGGCAGGAGACCCTGGTTTGATTGCTGGTATGGAAGATACCCTGGAGAAGGGATAGGATACCCATTCCAGTATTCCCTGGTACCTCAGATGGTAAAGAATCTACCTGCAATGTGGGAGACCTGTGTTTGCTGGGTTGCAAAGTTCCCCTGGAGGAGGGAATGACAACGAATCCCAGGATTCTTGCCTGGAGAATCCCCATGGACAGAGGTGCTTGGTGGGCTACAGTCCATGCGGTCACAATGAGTTGAACAGCACTGAATGACTAAGCACAGCACAATACATAGTAATCTACTTCATGCGAGATTTGACAGCTTATCGGAAAATTGATTGATTGTTGTTGCTCAGTGACTAAGTCATGTTCAACTTTTTGCAATCCTATGGACTGTAAAACACCAGGCTCTTCTGTCTTCCACTATCTAACAGAGTTTGTTCAAATTCATGTACAAAAATAATTGATGCATTTCATCTAAATTATAAAATCCATGGCCTTAGAATTATTTATAGTATTCCTTCAGTAAAATCTCAGTGTCCAATGAATCAGCAGTGATGATTACTGAAACAAATCCTATAGTCGTAATTTTTATATTTTTCTTGTTGAGCTTGGCTGCAAGGTTGTCAATTTTATTCCTCTTTTCCAAAAAAAATAGCTTTCAGTTTTGCTAATTTCTCCTTTATTAGTTTTAAGTTCATAAATTTCTGCTTTACATTTTATTCTCCTCATCTGCAAGCTTCAGACTGCTTCAAGTTGTTTATGTGGTGTACAATTTTGGAAATGATATTTTCATTTTAGGTCCCACTTATTTTACATGGATACATTTAATTCTATAGATTCTCATTGAAACACTACTTTTCTTCCACCATAGAAATATTATTTTGTTGTAAATTTATATTTAATTAAATAATTTTAACTTTCTGATACATCATCTTCGATCAATGTGCTATTTAAAGCTATGTGTTAAGTCCATGTGTTATTTAATATCCAAATATTGGAGAATTTTTCCAGTTATCTTTCTGTAATTAATCTGGTTTAGCTCTAATGTGGAAGAAGAACATATTTTGTATGATTTCTATTCCTCTACATTTTTTGATACAATGTGTGGTCTCTCAGGTTGTTAAATGCATGCTGTCACTTCAGTCATGTCCAACTTTGTGACTTTATGGACCATAGCCCACCAGACTCTTTTGTCCAAGGAATTCTCCAGGTCACAATACTGGAATAGGTTGCCATGCCCTCCTTCAGGGGATCTTCCTGACCCAGGGATCATCTCCTGCAATGACAGGCATGTTCATTACCACAAGCCTTTGTTATTAAGTAGAGTAGCCTATATATGCTAATATTCCAAGACCAGACTTGCCTGTTACTCCAGGTATCTCTTGACTTCATACTTTTGCATTCCATTCCTTGTGATGAAAAGGACATCTTTTCTGATGTTACTGCTAGACAATCCTGTAGGTCTCTAGAGACCTACAAGAAAAAGAAACAAGGTAAAATGGTTATATGAGAACTCACCTCACAAATAGCTGAGAAGTAAAAAGAAAGGAGAAAAGGAAAGATATACCCATCTGAATGCACAGTTCCAAACAATAGCAAGGAGAGAAAACAAAGCCTTCTTAAGCGAACAATGCAAAGAAATAAAGGGGAGAAAAAAATTAAAAAGCCTAGAGGTCTCTTTAAGACAATTAGATATACCAAAGGAAGGTTTCATGCAAAGATGGGCACAATAAAGGGTAGTTAATGTAGACCTAACAGAAGCAGAAGACATTAGGAAGAGTGACAAGGATACACAGAAGACCTATACAAAAGAGTTCTTAATGACCTGGATAAGTGAAATGATGAAATCACTCATCTAGAGCTGGGCATCCTAGAGCATGAAGTCAAGTGGGCCTTAGGAAACATTACAAGCAAGGCTAGTGGAGATGATTAAATTCTGACTGATTTATTTCAAATCTTAAAAGATGATCCTGTTAAAGTACTGCACTCAGTACACCAGCTCATTGGAAAGTGCAGCAGAGGCCACAGAACTGGAAAAGGTCAGCTTTCATTTCATTCCCAAAGGCAATACCAAAGAATGTTCAAACTGCCACACAATTGCTCTCATTTCACATGCTAGCAAGATAATGCTCAAAATCCTTCAAGCTAGGCTTCAAAAGTATGTGAATAGAGAGCTTCCAGATGTACAATGTGCATTAAAAAAGGCTGAGGAATCAGAGGTCAAGTTGCCAACATGTGTTGGATCATAGAAAAAGCAAAGGGAATCCAGAAAAACATGTTCTTCTGCTTCATTGACTATTCTAAACCCTTTGACTGTGAAAAATTCTTAACGAACACCTTGTCTGCCTCCTGAGAAAATTATATGCAGGTCAAGAAACAATAGTTATAACTGAAGATAGAACAATAGACTGGTTCAAAATTGGGAAAGAAGTATTTTTAGCTGCATATTGTCACCCTGTTTATTTAACTTCTATGCAGAGTACATCATGTGAAATTCTGGGCTGGATGAAGCTCATGCTAGATCAAGATTGCCCAGAGAAACATCAATAAACTCAGATGTGTAGACACATCACCCTTATGGCAGAAAATGAAGAGGAACTAAAGAAACTCTTGATGAGTGTGAAAGAGGAGAGTGAAAGAGGAGAGTTAAAAAGCTGGCTTAAAGATCAACATTAAAAGAATTAAGATAATGACATCCATTCTCATCACTTCATGGCAAATAGATGGTGAAAAAGTGGAAACAGTGACAGACTTTATTTCCTTGGGATCCAAAATCACTGCAGACAGTGACTACAGCTAAGAAATTAAAAGATGCCTGTTCCTTAGAAGAAAAGTGGTGACAAAACTAGACAGTATATTAAAAAGAAGAGATACCACTTTGCTGACAAAGGTCTGTTTAGTCCAAACTATGATTTTTTCAGTAATTATGTATTGATGTGAAATTTGAACCATAAAGAAGGCTGAGTGCCAAAGAGCTGATGTTTTTGAGCTGTTGTGTTGGAGAAGACTCTTGAGAGTCCTTTGGACAGCAAGGAAATCAAACCAATCCATTCTAAAATAAATTAACCCTGAATATTCATTGGAAGGACTGCTGCTGAAGCTGAGGCTCCACTACTTGGACCACCTAATGTGAAGAGCTGACCCTTTAGAAAAGACCCTGATACTGGAAAAGATTGAAGGCAGGAGGAGAAGTGGATGATGGATGACAAGATAGGTGGATGATATCACTGATTCAATGGACATGAGTTTGAGCAAACTTCAGGAGATAGTGAAAAGACAGGGAAGCCTGGCATGCTGTAGTCCATGGGATCAAAAACAGTGAGACATGACTGAGCAACTGAACAACAGCAATATATGCTAATTGTTTCCAGTTTATTGATGGTGTTGTTTAATTCAACTCTATAAGACACTGATTTTTTTTCCATTGGATATATCATTACTAAAAGAGAGGACTGAATTCTCCAACTTTAATTGTGGATTTGTCTTTTTCTTGCTGCAGTTTCAATGATTTTTAGTACATATTTGCTTAAGTTTTCTATTGCTCTGGTGTATATTTTCAAATTTATCATTTGTTCTACAAAGAAATTAGGTAAAATTACAAATCATGTTGTTTATAAAAAGTTCATGAGAAGTTTATAATATTTTCCTTATGTAACAGTTTATAAAAAGGTACTTCAATTCAATGGCATAAAGCAACAGACATTATTATCATTAATTCTGTGAATCATTAATTCAAATAATCATGGGAGGATAATTTCTATTTATCCTTCACTATGTCTGAGGCTTCAGTTGAGAAGGTTTGAAGATTGTGGGTGACTTGAATGATTGCAGCTGTAATTATTCAGAAGATTTTTTCAGTCATATTTTTGGTGTCTATGTTGGGATGAGTCTGTTAGGTAGGAAGTTAGGTGTGAGCAACAAGTGGTGGCCTACCGAAAAAGATTCAAGCTGATTCCTAAATTCCACCCTGGACACACCCTAATGTGGCCCAGAAGAGCTCACAAATATACTGCAAATAACTACAGAGATGTTTCCAACTCTGATGCTCACATCCTAGGTGCATAGCATAGTGGATACCAGCTCACCACAGGGACTTCAACTCAGCCACCTGTGCCCTTGATGGAGAGCTGTGTCCTCAAGTGACCTGAGGGAGCAGCAGCCTACTAAGAGCTCGTAAATATTCTATGCATAACACATTTGATTACAAAAGACTGAATTATGGGAAAGACATGTGCCATATTGCCTGCTGTTATGTAATTTGCAACTGTCAATTAAAACTGTCATCCACGTCCACTTAGATGAAAGTACTGTCTTTAAAATCCTGGAACCTCATCATTATGACACTGGTGCCTCTCTTTGCTTGGTCCACCTTCCTTTGAAGTGTTTTTCCTGTTCTTTCTTCACTAAAATTGTGTTTGCCATGGGTAAGACATCAGATTCTTCTTTGTGTTCTTACCAAGAACCGAAGTCCACCAGGAAGGGTCCTCTTCGATTCTCCTTATCAGGTAACAAATCTAAGATACCTTGACTAACTGTTCAGTTTGCCTGAAACTGAGAAGTAAGTATGATGCTATAATAATTTTTGAAAATGACAATGTGCTACAAAATAATAATAACACACATGCATCTATATACTGACTATAAGTAAAGCAAAGAAATTATCATCTTAAAATTTAGGCTATCAGATAAAAATAAGGCAATGGGAGTGACTGCAGCAACCAATATTGTTATAATATTGTTACAACAGCAAGAAATATTTACTTGAATATTTAAATTGCTAGAGTTATGGTTTTCTTCCTTTCTATTCTCATTGATTAAAATAAATATTTATATAAGTTTTTAGGAGCAGATTTAATTCTTCCTATGAAAATTTCCCTTCCAACTACCAAATCTAACACCGTCCCATTAACTTTCTAAATATATTACTCAACCTAATGAAGGCAGACTTTTTGAATATTTTACGTTCACTGATATCTCTACCACACAGCCTGCGGTAGAAATTCAATATATATTTTGAACAGATGACTATATGAACTGAAAATCCAGTACAGGTGAAGCAGTATAATGCAATGATTCAGAGCAAAGTCTCACAGACTTACTGGCTTCATATTTTGGTTTAGCCCCTTGTTAGCTGTTTACTAGCCACTTTATGCCATAAGCAAGTTATTCAATTTGCCATGACCTCTGTTTTCTTGTCTATAAAATGAGGATATTAGTAGAACATTTTATCATTGTCATTTATAGGATTAAATACTTGTAAGTTTCATAGAAGTTTGAACTAGGCAAGTACCTAAACCTAACATTTAATTACTAAAAAATGATATATACTAACTACTAAAAAATATAGCTGCTACAATGCTGTTGCAATTGTCATTTTCTTTTGATTCTTTGAATAGCAATGACTCTTGTGTATCATTTACTTGGCAAAATTAGATGTCATTGAAATATGTGTCTGCTAATGATATCTAAAAACAGTTTCCAGAGATATTACATGTTTAATTAATGACAACAGAAACGCATAAATCAGTATGTACTTTTTTCTTTCTTCATTTATTTGCTTTTATTTTTCTTTTTTTCCTTACATATAGCTAAGACTCTTAAAATCAAAAGTGAAGGAAATTGAACACTGCATTTCTCAGATCATAGAGTTTTTTTTCCTCACATGGCCGGGCTTAATACTTACCATTGAGACTTGAAACTTAACATTTATGAATCTCTGTTTTCTTATTGACAGTAAAGAAACTCATCTTCCCTTGCTAAGCAACTGTGACAAATAAATTATATGTACATAAAAAGTACCTGACACAAAGCAGACAATCTTTATATTCGAGTTCCCTTCATCCTGCCATCCTTCTCCCATCAGTTCACATTTTCTGCCTTGGTAACACTATTAACTGCCTTGTTTCATACTTTTTATGTTCCTTAATAAATTTCAATTTATTTTGCGTATAATTATTGGAAATCACCCATTCAAAATAATAATATTAGGATTTTGTTCCCTTCAGAATTACTTTTAAAAAAAGAATCATCAAAGTGCCTACTAAGAAGTTTATTGTGAAAAAAAAATCGTGCAAGATTGGAATAGTCACAGCTGCACAGTGAACAGTGGTGAAAGCTAATTTCAAGACAATGAAAAAATACAATGATTCAATGTATGTAAGGCAATCAATATAACATAAAAGCACTAATAATTATAAGGTTTTGGCCTCATTTATATCTCAAATGTCTTCCTGAAAGTGAAATTTGAGTATTTGTGTCCAAAGGAAAGTGGAACATTACAGAGGTCAAATCACTGGCACAAGATGATTTGACAAGGCATGAACTAAAGACAAGAATATTTTATTTGAATATTTAATGATTATAGACCATAGTTGATGTCTGATATATCTCTCAAAATTTTAGATGACCTTGCCATTGGAATCTTAATATTTACTGTATGTATAAGTATCTTCCTAAAACTCCTGTAGTTTAACTACTTTTAGAATGTCTCTTAAACAATTTAGCATGTCTGTTTCTCTATTAAAGGTCAGACAGTAAGCATTCCAACTCTGTTGCCAAATTGTGCAAAACTATTCAATTCTGCTTTTGAAGAATGAAAGAAAGCATAGAAAATATGCACACAAATGAAGGTGTTCCAATAAAGTCTTATTTACAAAACAGTTTATGATCTGGATTTGACCTGCTAGGTCATGGCTCTTCAACGTCTGCTTCTAAATATACATCAAAAAGAGCCAAGTAAGGGCTTCTCTTTATCAGATATTGGAAAGTTCATGTAATATCAATTTGGTAATCTTATGTTCCACTAACCATCATTTATTAGCTGATTTTTCTTACACTGTTTATTTAACATCAGAACTATTTGATATGCTATTATATGTTGAAAACACAGCTTTATATAGATGATAGTTCTTTTGGGTAATGTACATCTTCTATAAAATATGCTGCTGCTAACTCGCTTCAGTCGTGTCCGACTCTGTGCGACCCCATAGACGGCAGCCCACCAGGCTCCACTGCCCCTGGGATTCTCCAGGCAAGAACACTGGAGTGGGTTGCCATTTCCTTCTCCAATGCATGAAAGTGAAACGGGAAAGTGAAGTCGCTAAGTTGTGTCCAACTCTTCACGACTCCATGGATGGCAGCCCACCAGGTTTCTCTGTCCATAGGATTTTCCAGGCAAGAGTACTGGAGTGGGGTGCCATTGACATTTCTTCACTTCTTACTTCATGCACTTGGTAGGGCAATGAAAAATGTTTAGAGAGAAAGGAACCTTAAAATTCAGATCTAGCCAATCAGAATTTCTAATTTAGCCTCAGTGAGTTATGCAGGAATGGTAATGTCACCTAAACTAGGTTAGTAAGTCATCCTTAGGATACTCTTGCAATTGTTATTAAATTTAAGGAATGCAATATAATTGCATTTGATGAAAGTAACAGAAGTATGCAACTCTTGGAAGCCCTCTCATCTGTACTGTTTGTGTGGGCACAGTCTCATCTGACTCTGCAATCCCATGGACTGTAGCCGACCAGTCTCCTCTGTTCATGGAATTTTCCAGGCAAGAACACTGGAGTGGGTTGCCATTTCCTTCTCCAGGGGATCTTTCCAACATAGGGAACAAACCCTTGTCTATCCTGCATTGGCAAGTGGATTCTTTACCAATGTACCCCAATAAACCTGCTCTCTGTGATAGAAGTCAAAAGAGAAGAAACAAAAGTAACAAAACTAAACAGTGCCCAGATATTAACAATTCTATCCTGGATCCAATTACACCCTAAGCTAGTTTTTATTTTATTTATTTGTGACTCTGAATACAAGTTTGAGTTATGTCTCTATATTTGAAATAAAAATATATTCAGTAATAAGTTCTTACATTATTTGTTTGGAAAATTTTATCTTCTCTACAAGCAGAAATAGCCATGGGAGACATATCATAGTATTTTATCAGTGGTAGGATCATAAACCTGAGTGTAGAGCTTTGGCTTAAGTTCTAGGTCAACCACTCCTAACTGTGTGATCTTGGAAAAGTTATTTAACCTCTTTCTTTAAAGTTTTTGTTATTTCATATATGCAGTGTGAAAGATGATGAGGATTATTGTAAGAATTGTTGTTCAGTTGCTCAGTCATGCCCAACTCTTTGCAACCCCATGGACTGCAGGAGCACATCAGGCTTCCCTGTTCTTCACTGTCTCTCTCAAGAGTCTTCTTCAACACCGTAATTCAAAAACATCAGTTCTTCAGAGCTCAGCCTTCTTTATGGTCCAACTCTCAAATCCATACATGACCACTTGAAAAACTATAGCTTTGACTATATGGACCTGTTTTGGCAAAGTAGTGTCTATGCTTTTTAATACACTGTGTTAATAGGTATGTGGACCTTCAAATAATAGTTGATAGAGAGTAAGCAATCAAAACTGTTATCTATCATTTATATTTTATGGACAAAATTTTTCTCAAATCACTTGTGCTACAAAGATAAGGAGCCCAAGAGTATGTCTATAGGTGTTGCACATCAGAGTTTGGGAAAAGAGAAGTCTGAAAATGAATATTGGATCATAGAGAAAAAAATAGCATGATGATAATATAGACAACATTTTTACAGTTATGATCTTGCCTGTGGTATTTGTAGTGGACAGCACACTGTTTTAGTATTATCCTATTATAGTACTATTGTATATATGTGTTCACCACACATAAAAGTGAAGATCTCAAATATACATGCAGATATATTAAAAAGAAGAACAAAATACCACACAAAAGCTTATCAAACCAACAACACAAACCATAGTCCTATGAAATCAAATGCAAATATGTTGAAGTAAATTTATTTTATCTAAACAACTGCTTTATAATTTTCATTTTTATTATAAATTGCATAACTGATTTCTAACTCAGTTTCAAATACATCAATATTTATCATCAGAACTCTAAGGAGGAGTTCCAGCCTTCAACTGGGCACCATAACTCAAACCTTTATTCATAAACAAGTACTGGACTGAAAAACTGGATGATAGTTATATATTTTATGGATGTTAAGTGGATATAATCATATGTGTCATATACAATATATATGGACACATTATTCACAAATATATGTGAATAAATATTTAATTATATATGATATATAAATATTTATGAATATACTATATATATTCATAAATGAATACTGGCCAGCAAACTGAGAAATGTTTTTTTTAACTAGTGTGATACAAAGTGATCTAGTTTCATTTTTTACAAGTGGTTGACCAGTTTTCCCAGTACCACCTGATAAAGAGACTGTCTTTACTCCATTGTATGTTCTTGCCTCCTTTATCGAAGATAAGGTGTCCATATGTGTGTGGATTTATCTCCGGGCTTTCTATTTTGTTCCATTGATCTATATTTCTGTCTTTGTGCCAGTACCACACTGTTTTAATGACTGTGGCTTTGTAGTAGAGCCTGAAGTCAGGCAAGTTGATTCCTCCAGTTCCATTCTTCTTTAGAAAACATATATATAATGAGTCTAATAATAATACATATGGAGTTGTTTTTTGTGCAGTTTTATTTTTTTGCCTTTCATTTCACTTTCATAGTAATTTACTTTGTCCCATCTATATAAAATTATCAGTTCACTACCAATTAAAGTTTCGGAGGAAAGATCTTTTTCCATCAATAATTTAAGAATTGCTGCAATGAAGCATGAGACAGTGCTCTGGGAGCAAGGAAAATTTCGAAGCAGACTTGGCATATGTCTGGAATTAGTTAGGTTGACTTCAAGAGGCAACAGTTAAGCGTGTGTCAATATCTAAAAGTCATCAGTAGCAGCATTAATTCACTGTATGTTTTAGGCTAATGGGACTAGAAATGATGAGGAGAATACAGCTTCAGGGAAGGACTTCTCCTTCCCAATAAGCAGAATCAGAAAACCGAGGTACTTAGAAAGCAAAAGGTCATTTCTACAAAAATCTACCAGGATTAAGAAGAGAAATCTGGGGGAATGAAATTGGTGAGATGTCAGCATTAAATTAAAATGTGAAGTGCAGGAACTTCCATAGCATTTCAGTGGTTAAGAATCTGCCCTGAAACACAAGAGACATGGGTTCAATCCCTGGTCAGGGAACTCACAACCCACATGCTGCTGAACAATTAAGCCCACTCACCAAAACTACTGAGCCCAGATACTCTGGAGCTTGCAGATCCTGAGTTTCCCAGCTCAGACCTGACACAGCCAAATAAATAAATATTTTAGAATATAAAAATAAAATGTAACATTCATCTAACACTGTGGATGAGGCCCACTTCTCTGATAACTTTCAACATTTCTGAGAATAGAATTACCATAGCTTTTGCAAAGTTCAAAGATGACCCCAAATGTTATGAACTGTTATCGCGAGCAGAGTATGTCAGTAATTTCAGTGATGAACATCCCTGGAAATACAAACAAGATGACAGAAAACAGAATCCACATATAATCCAGTCAATCAGATGCACAAAGGTCACCAATGTACATGAACCTGTCCTATCTCATTCCAAATATAGTTGTTTTACATGATCTGTTCAGAGAATCTGGAAACAACCTGGCTAGGTTGTAGAAACACTGGGTTGGTGTGTTTTCAGGAAGTTTTATTCATAACTAAGAACAAATAAGCATAAGTAATGAATGGATCAAAAGGAAACTGAGGAAAATTGTGAAAAAGATGGCCATACCAGACCACCTGCCCTGCCTTTTGAAAAACGCAGGTCAGGAAGCAACAGTTAGAACTGGACATGGAACAACAGAGTGGTTCCAAATAGGAAAAGGAGTATGTCAAGTGTGAATTTCGTCACGCTGCTTATTTAACTTATACTCAGAGTACATCATGAGAAATGCTGGGCTAGAAGAAGCATAAACTAGAATCAAGATTGCCAGGAGAAATATCAATAACCTCAGATATGCAGATGAGATATGCTGCCCTTATGGCAAAAAGTGAAGAACTAAAGAGCCCCTTGATAAAAGTGAAATAGGAGAATGAAAAAAATGGCTTAAAGCTCAACATTCAGAAAAGGAAGATCTTAGCATCTCATTCCATTCAGATCAGTTCAGTTGAATCTCTCAGTCATATCTGGCTCTTTGCGACCCCATAAATCGTACCACGCCAGGCCTCCCTGTCCATCACCATCTCCCGGAGTTGACTCAGACTCACGTCCATCGAGTCCGTGATGCCATCCAGCCATCTCATCCTCTGTTGTCCCCTTCTCCTCCTGCCCCCAATCTCTCCCAGCAGAGTCTTTTCCAATGAGCCAACTCTTCACATGAGGAGGCAAAATTACTGGAGTTTCAGCTTTAGCATCATTCCTTTCAAAGAAATCCCAGGGTTGATCTCCTTCAGAATGGACTGGCTGGATCTCCTTGCAGTCCCAGGGACTCTCAAGAGTTTTCTCCAACACCACAGTTCAAAAGCATCGATTCTTCTGTGTTCAGCCTTCTTCACAGTCCAACTCTCACATCCATACATGACCACAGGAAAAACCATCACCTTCACTATACAGACCTTAGTCGGCAAAGTAATATCTCCAGTTTTGAATATACTATCAAGGTTGGTCAAAACTTTTCTTCCAAGGACTAAACGTCTTTTAATTTCATGGCTGCCATCACCATCTGCAGGGATTTCGGAGCCCAGAAAAATAAAGTCTGACACTGTTTCCACTATTTCCCCACCTATTTCCCATGAAGTGATAGGACCAGATGCCATGGTCTTTGTTTTCTGAATGTTGAGCTATAAGCCAACTTTTCCACTTTCCACTTTCACTTTCAAGAGGCTTTTCAGTTCCTCTTCACTTTCTGCCATAAGGGTGGTGTCATCTGCATATCTGATGTTATTAATATTTCTCCCAGCAATCTTGACTCCAGCCCATGTTTCTTCCAGTCCAGTGTTTCTCATGATGTACTCTGCATAGAAGTTAAATAAGCAGGATGACCATATACAGCCTTGACATACTCCTTTTCCTATTTAGAACCAGTCTGTTGTTCCATGTCCAGTTCTAACTGCTGCTTCCTGACCTGCATACAGATTTCTCAAGAGGCAGGTCAGGTGGTCTGGTATTCCCATCTCTTTCAGAATTTTCCACAGTTTATTGTGATCCACACAGTCAAAGGCTTTGGCATAGTCAATAAAGCAGAAATAGATGTTTTTCTGGAACTCTCTTGCTTTTTCCATGTACTTCATGGCAAATAGATGGGGAAACAGTGGAAACAGTGGCTGACTTTATTTTTCTGGGATTCAAAAATTACTGCAGATGGTGATTGCAGCCATGAAATTAAAAGACATTTACTCTTTGGAAGGAAAGTTATGACCAACCTAGATAGCATATTTCAAAGCAGAGACATTGCTTTGCCAACAAAGGTCCGTCTAGTCAAGGCTATGGTTTTTCCATTTGTCATGTATGAATGTGAGAGTTGGGCTATAAAGAAAGCTGAGCACAGAAGAACTGATGCTTTTGAACTATGGTACTGGAGAAGACTCTTGAGAGTCCCTTGGACTGCAAGGAGATCCAACCAGTTCATCCTAAAGGAGATCAGTCCTGGGTGTTCATTGGAAGGAATGATTTGAAGCTGAAGCTCCACTTATTTGACCACCTGATGTGAAGAGCTGACTCACTGGAAAGGACTCTGATGCCGGGAAAAATTGAGGGCAGGAAAAGAAGGGCATGACAGAGGATGAGATGGTTGGATGGCATTATCAACTCGATGGACATGGATTTGGTTGGACTATGAGAGTTGGTGATGGACAGGGAGACATGGTGTGCTGCGGTTCATGGGGTCACAGAGTCGGACACAACTGAGCGACTGAACTGAACTGAACTGAACGTTCACATTCAAGCAAAACTGTAAGGTTCTATTAAGGAAGAAAAGCTATGACAAACCTAAACCATTAGAGCTAAACCTAGCATATTAAAAAGTAGAGATGTCACTACCAACAAGGTCTGTTTAATCAAAGCTTGAATTTTTCCAGTAGTCACATATTGATGTGACAGGTGGAGCATAAAGAGGCTGAGAACTATAGAAAAAAGCTGTGAGTTTTTGAACTATGGTATTGGAGAAAACTCTTGAACATTCCATGGACTGTAAGGAGATTAAACAACTCAGTCCTACAAGAAATCAACCCTGAATATTCATTTGAAGAACTGATGCTGAAGCTGATACTGCTAACTCATTGGGAAAGATCCTGATGCTGGTAAAGACTGAGGGCATGATAAGAAGATGAGATGGTTGGATGGTATCATCGACTCAATGGGCATGAATTTGAGCAAACTAAAAGAGAGCTGAAGGAGAGGGATGCTTGGTCTGCTGCAATTCATGGAGTCATAAGTAGTTGGACACAACTTAGTGACTGAACAACTAAGAATTTTTGTGCAAGTGAACCTCTTATCTTTTCCAATAGACAGAACTGTATACTTCTAACATATAAGAAATATTTTTTGTTTATAGATAATATCCAAAATTTCATGAAATTATGTTTAATGTACTTTTGTAAAGTTACTAGAACAGGAAAATTACCTTGGATTGCACATAATTTCAAAGCTTAGAGATAATAGGCAAAGCTTTACCACTGTGATATTATAGTATATTATTCCATCCACTTAAGAGACAGTTACAGCTCTCTCTCCCTCATCTTACTCTATCAAATTCATTCTGATATATATTTTTTAATTCTGGAAATTTATATTTCTTTAAATTTATTTTAAAATAACTCTTAATTACAGATCTATGATCCTCCCTCACATGAATTCTTAGCTTTTGAAAGAAATCAAATTTTTCCTATCACTTTAAACTTCCCTTTTACTTCATTTCCCCTCAATAAACCAAACTGACACACAATTGAACTATGTCACTTGGTGAACTGAATCACCAAATTAATTAGCTCAGAGGTAATCTCCAAGGAAGAATAATTTTATGAACATCAATAAAATAAGCTCTATTAGGTAGAATAATTATTTCCTGTTACTCCATAGGCTTATTTGAAAAATTCCCATCTTTAAAAGTATGTAATTCTCTCAGTCTACTTCTTTTACTCTTCCACTTGACTTTTTAAAGTGAACCATATTTCCAAAAGTTGGGCTGTTTTCCAAGTATTTTAAGTACTTAAATCTTCAGATTCCTAAGAATATCCAACATTGTTCTGGCAAAACTAATAATTATCATTGAGTTTTATCATCTGAATATCAACCATATTAAATTTGCTTCTGGTTAAGTCCACAATATCTTACATTTTGAATAACACTTCATGAGGCTTTTCTGATCACTAAAATTCGTTTTCAGCATCCCAATGTCCAAGTAATGTGCCTTGTGCACATTTTCACAGTGGCCTAGGACAAGCCTCCATTTCTTAACTGGTTTAGAATCTGAGCTGAGATTTTGCTTTAAAACATGCCTTTCTTTTTATTTTTACTTACCAGATGGTTCAGTGGTAAAGAACCCACCTGCCAATTCAGGAGATGCAGGTTCAATCCCTGGGTTGGGAAGATCCCCTGGGAAGGAAATAACAATCCATTCCAGTATTCTTGCCTGGGAAATCCCAGACAGAGGAGCATGATGGGAGACTGTCCATGGGATCACAAGAGAATCAGACATGACTAAACTACTAAACCACACACCACCAATGTTTGACTTAGAGCTACACATTGTTTTTCTTTATTTAAAAAAAGTTGATTTACTTTTATTTTTAATTCTAGTCTCTGAACAAGGAGCTATTGTGATAATTTATCCATTTTGTTGCAGTCATGGTTCTCTGTGTACAGAAGCAGTGCTAAGATGTGGAACAAATGACTTCCTGAAAACTAATGGAAAAGTTTATATATTTTTTAATTCTGGAAATTTATATTTCTTTAAATTTATTTTAAAATAACTCTTAATTACAGATCTATGATCCTCCCTCACATGAATTCTTAGCTTTTGAAAGAAATCAAATTTTTCCTATCACTTTAAACTTCCCTTTTACTTCATTTCCCCTCAATAAACCAAACTGACACACAATTGAACTATGTCACTTGGTGAACTGAATCACCAAATTAATTAGCTCAGAGGTAATCTCCAAGGAAGAATAATTTTATGAACATCAATAAAATAAGCTCTATTAGGTAGAATAATTATTTCCTGTTACTCCATAGGCTTATTTGAAAAATTCCCATCTTTAAAAGTATGTAATTCTCTCAGTCTACTTCTTTTACTCTTCCACTTGACTTTTTAAAGTGAACCATATTTCCAAAAGTTGGGCTGTTTTCCAAGTATTTTAAGTACTTAAATCTTCAGATTCCTAAGAATATCCAACATTGTTCTGGCAAAACTAATAATTATCATTGAGTTTTATCATCTGAATATCAACCATATTAAATTTGCTTCTGGTTAAGTCCACAATATCTTACATTTTGAATAACACTTCATGAGGCTTTTCTGATCACTAAAATTCGTTTTCAGCATCCCAATGTCCAAGTAATGTGCCTTGTGCACATTTTCACAGTGGCCTAGGACAAGCCTCCATTTCTTAACTGGTTTAGAATCTGAGCTGAGATTTTGCTTTAAAACATGCCTTTCTTTTTATTTTTACTTACCAGATGGTTCAGTGGTAAAGAACCCACCTGCCAATTCAGGAGATGCAGGTTCAATCCCTGGGTTGGGAAGATCCCCTGGGAAGGAAATAACAATCCATTCCAGTATTCTTGCCTGGGAAATCCCAGACAGAGGAGCATGATGGGAGACTGTCCATGGGATCACAAGAGAATCAGACATGACTAAACTACTAAACCACACACCACCAATGTTTGACTTAGAGCTACACATTGTTTTTCTTTATTTAAAAAAAGTTGATTTACTTTTATTTTTAATTCTAGTCTCTGAACAAGGAGCTATTGTGATAATTTATCCATTTTGTTGCAGTCATGGTTCTCTGTGTACAGAAGCAGTGCTAAGATGTGGAACAAATGACTTCCTGAAAACTAATGGAAAAGTCAAATTCTGCAAGTTACATATGAATGGAATCTGCAATAGTCTTGCATGCTGCTGCTGCCGCTGCTAAGTCACTTCAGTCGTGTCCAACTCTGTGCGACCCCAGAGACGGCAGCCCACCAGGCTCACCTGTCCCTGGGATTCTCCAAGCAAGGACACTGGAGTGGGTTGCCATTTCCTTCTCCAATGCATGAAAGTGAAAAGTAAAAGTGAAGTAGCTCAGTCATGTCCGACTCCTAGCGACCCCATAGACTGCAGCCTACCAGGTTCCTCCATCCATAGGATTTTCCAGGCAAGAGTACTGGAGTGGAGTGCCTTTGCCTTCTCCATAGTTTTGCATAGTTGTGTGTAAGTCACTTCAGTCGTGTTGACTCTGTGAGACCGTATGGAGAGTAGCCTGAGTGGCAATTCTGTCCATGAGACTTCTCAGGCAAGAGTACCCTATTGGGTTGCCTTACCCTCCACCAGGAGATCTTCCCTACCCAGGGATCAAATCCATACTTTTTCATCTCCTACACTGGCAGGCAGGTTCTTTACCACTAATGCCACCTGGGAAGCCATGATCTTACCTCTCCCCAAACCTTAATACTATATGTAGTGTGCTACACAGTCCATCAACCTCATCTTCTATTAGACATTACCCTTATGTTTAAGAGAATTTAAATAGAATATATATATATATTTCTTTTCCTTATTTTTTTCAAATAGCTTAATATTTTCACAATATTAACAATAAGAGCTGGTTCATAGAAGCCTTCAGGTCCATTTATATCAAAACTAGAAGTACAGAAAAGGCATATTGCCCTTTTCAATGCACCGTGAATCTCAGAGCCCTTGTGCTAGACTGTATTGATTCCGGTTTGACCATGTGACTTGTACTGACCACTGGAATGTGAAAAAAGGATTGTTACTTTAGTCTAGACTCACAATGAGAAATGTGTAGACCTCAGTGTGATTCACAAACCGAAGAAGAGCCACTACATGAAACCTGCTGACTCATCTGTATTTCATGGAACCACTGAGTGTAGTGGTTGCACTTGATTACCACCCCACAGCACAGTGACTGCTCCAGCTCTTATCTAGGAGAGTATTTTGCTTCCACAACACAATCAGATTTAACCCTGTGTTCTCTGAATGGAGCTTTCAACTAAAGCACATTAGAACAGTTTTCTAATATAGAACTACAGGATAATAAATACAGTTGGGTCTGTCTAGTACTAATGTTTTGTACATTGTTTAATATTGATTAATATCATGCTTGAACCTAGTCTGGTGTTTTTAATAAGGGGACAGGAGTTAAACTGTCAACTGCTTGACCAATATATGTACTCTTAGCAAATCATTTAGTCCAATCTCCCTTTTCTTCCTATTCCTTTTGTTGAAAAAAAGTATTTAAGTGAACTCAATCCTATAGCAACGAATTTTTTCCTGTCTTTCTTTAACTACTACATTAGGAATCTGAGAGAATAAAGAGATTTATATTGTATCTCTTTCTTTGTTGGGAGCTTGCTGATAAGGTGTGTAAGAAGGGATGTGAGAACAGTTATAACTCCGAGACCTGAGAATTATATAAAAGAAATGTGGAACCTTCTATGGAAACCCATAAAACAAAAAGACCTCTTAGCTAAAAATAGGAACTATATAACATACACTGACATTTCTAAGGAAGTCAAACTAAGGATGAATAGGAGGCAAGAACCAAGCCCTGATTTGGTCACATGAAAATGTGTGTCATTTTGGGGACTTTTATGTAACCTATTGTTTCTAAAATAGGGTATTACTTGTGGAGAAACTTAAAAGAGGCAACAGATGAGATTTTGAAAAGACTGGGATCAATGTGTAAAGGGTTTTCTTTTCCTGGTAATTGGGAAAATATGCAAAGGAGATTTTTAAAGTATTGGGTTGGCAAAACGTTCATTTGGGTTATTCTGTAACATCTTCTGGAAAATTATGAAAAAGCTTTTAAAATAGTAAAAATAAATAAATAAAAATGCTACCCCAAAAAAATGTATATTAAAAATCTTTAAATGGAGGAAGGTTTGAATTGAGTTCCATTTTTACAGAGATGATTGTTGATGATATTTTGAAAGAAAACCTAGAGTCAAGGGATAGTTGAGTCAAGCTAATCTGTGGAACTGTTGGGGAGAACTATTGTCTTGGCACTGAAAGAGAACTGTGCCAAGAGGAACAGAAACAGACAGAGCCTAAAGAATTTGGTATGACGGAGACAGAAGTACCTTGTGTTTAATGAGATGAAATAGATGAAAAAACAATTGAATCATTGAAGAGAATCTTGAGATTTTTCTCTGAGTTGATAAATGGAAAATATACTAAATATAAGGACTTCTGGGACATCAAGCCAAAGGTCGGGTGGATTAAACAACAGAAATTAATTTTCTCACAATTCTGGGAGGAGAGTCGATTTCCTCTGAGGGCTCTCTCCTTGCCTTGCTTGTGGTTGTTCTCTTGCTACTTGTTCACATGATCTTCCTTCTGTGCAGGAATGCCTCCAGCACCTTTTGGTGTTTCCTAATGTACCCTGAATCTCCCCTTCTTATAAAGATACCAATCAGGTTGGATAAGAAAGTATCCAGAAGACCTCATTTTAACTTTCAGTTCAGATCAGTCTCTCAGTCTTGTCCGACTCTTTGTGACCTCATGAGTCGCAGCATGCCAGGCCTCCCTGTCCATTACCATTTCTCGGAGTTCAATCAGACTCATGTCTATCGAGTCAGTGATGCCATCCAGCCATCTCATCCTTGGTCGTCCACTTCTCCTCTTGCCCCCAATCCCTCCCGGCATCAGAGTCTTTTCCAATGAATCAACTCTTCACATGAGGTGGCCAAAGTACTAGAGGTTCAGCTTTAGCATCATTCCTTTCAAAGAAATCCCAGGGTTGATCTCTTTCAGAATGGACTGGTTGGATCTCCATGCAGTCCAAGGGACTCTCAAGAGGTTTTTCCAACACCACAGTTCAAAAGCATCGATTCTTCGGTGCCTAGCCTTCTTCACAGTCCGACTCTCACATCCATACAAGACCACAGGAAAAACCATAGCCTTGACTAGACAGACCTTAGTCAGCAAAGTAATATCTCTGCTTTTGAATATACTATCTAGGTTGGCCATAACTTTTCTTCCAAGGAGTAAGCGTCTTCTAATTTTGTGGCTACAATCACCATCTGCAGTGATTTTAGACCCAGAAATATAAAGTCTGACACTGTTTCGACTGTTTCCCCACCTATTTCCCATGAAGTGATGGGACCAGATACTATGGTCTTCGTTTTCTGAATGTTGAGCTTTAAGCCAACTTTTTCGCTCTCCTCTTTCACTTTCATCAAGAGGCTTTTTAGTTCCTCTTCACTTTCTGCCATAAGGGTAGGGTAATCTGCATATCTGAGGTTGTTGATATTTCTCCCAAAAATCTTGATTCCAGCTTGTGCTTCTTCCAGTCCACCGTTTCTCATGATGTACTCTGCAAAAGAGTTAAATAAGCAGAGTGACAGTATATAGCCTTGATGTACTCCTTTTCCTATTTGGAGCCAGTCTATTGTTCCATGTCCAGTTCTAACAGTTGCTTCCTGATCTGCAAACAGATTTCTCAAGAGGCAGGTTAGGTGGTCTGGTGTTCCCATCTCTTGAAGAATTTTCACACTTTATTGTGATCCACCCAGTCAAAGGTTTTGGCCTAGTCAATAAAGCAGAAATATATGTTTTTCTGGAACTCTCTTGCTTTTCCATGATCCAGCAGATGTTGGGAGTTTGATCTGTGGTTTCTCTGCCTGTTCTAAAACCAGCTTGAATATCAGGAAATTCATGGTTCATGTATTGCTGAAGCCTGGCTTGATAATTTTGAGCATTACTTTACTAGCATGTGAGATGAGTGCAATTGTGCAGTAGTTTGAACATTCTTTGGCATTACCTTTCTTTGGGATTGGAATGAAAACTGACTTTTTCCAGTCCTGTGGCCACTGCTGAGTTTTCCAAGTTTGCTGTCATATTGAGTGCAGCACTTTCACAGCATCATCTTTCAGGATTTGAAACAGCTCCACTGGAATTCCATCACGTCCACTAGCTTTGTTCGTAGTGATGCTTTCTAAGGCCCACTTGACTTCACATTCCAGGATGTCTGGCTCTAGATGAGTGATTACATCAGCATGATTATCTGGTTCATGAAGATGTTTTTTGTACAGTTCTTCCATGTATTCTTGCTACCTCTTCTTAATATCTTCTGCTTCTGTTAGGTCTAGACCATTTCTGTCCTTTATCTAGCCTATCTTTGCATGAAATGTTCCCTTGGTATGTCTAATTTTCTTGAAGAGATCTCTAGTCTTTCCCATTCTGTTCTTTTCATCTATTTCTTTGCATTGATCGCTGAAGAAGGCTTTCTTATCTCTTCTTGTTATTCTTTGGAACTCTGCATTCAGATGCTCATATCTTTCCTTTTCTCCTTTGCTTTTCACTTCTCTTCTTTTCACAGCTATTTGCAGGGCCTCCCCAGACATCCACTTTGCTTTTTTGTATTTCTTTTCCATGGGAATAGTCTTGCTCCCTGTCTCCTGTACAATGTCACGAACCTCATTCTGTAGTTCATCAACCACTCTATCTATTAGATCTAGTCCCGTAAATCTATTTCTCATTTCCACTGTATAATCATAAGGCATTTGGTTTAGGGCATACCTGAATGGTCTAGCGGTTTTCCCTACTTTCTTCAATTTGAGTCTGAATTTGGTAATAAGGAGTTCATGATCTGAGCCACAGTCAGCTCCTGGTATTGTTTTTGTTGACAGTATAGAGCTATAGAGCTTCTCCATCTTTTGCTGCATAGAATATAATCTATCTGATTTTGGTGTTGACCATCTGGTGATGTCAATATGTAGAGTCTTCTTTTGTGTTGTTGGAAAAGGGTGTTTGCTATGACCAGTGCATTTTCTTGCAAAACTCTATTAGTCTTTGCCCTGCTTCATTCTGCATTCCAAGGCCAAAGTTGCCTGTTACTCCAGGTGTTTCTTGACTTCCTACTTTAGCATTCCAGTCCCTTATAATGAAAAGGGCATCTTTTTTGGGTGTTAGTTCTAAAAGGTCTTGTCGATCTTCATAAAACCATTCAACTCCAGCTTCTTCAGCATTACTCATTGGGGCATAGACTTGGATAACTGTGATACTGAATGGTTTGCTTTGGAAATGAACAGAGATCATTCTGTCATTTTTGAGATGGCATCCAAGTACTGCGTTTTGGACTCTTTTCTTGACCATGATGGCTACTCCATTTCTTCTTAGGGCTCCCTGTCTCTTGTAGTAGATATAATGGTCATCTGAGTTAAATTCACCCATTCCAGTCCATTTTAGTTCACTGATTCCTAGAATGTCAGCGTTCACTCATGTCATCTCTTGTTTGACCACTTCCAATTTGCCTTGATTCATGGACCTGACATTCCAGGTTCCTATGCAATATTGCTCTTTACAGCATCAGACCTTGCTTCTATCACCAGTCACATCCACAACTGGGTGTTGTTTTTGCTTTGGCTCCATCCCTTCATTCTTTCAGGAGGTATTTCTCCACTGATCTCCAGTAGCATATTAGGCACCTGCTGAACTGGGGAGTTCCTCTTTGGTATCCTGTCATTTTGCCTTTTCATACTGTTCATGGGGTTCTCAAGGCACGAATACTGAAGTGGCTTGTCATTCCCTTCTCCAGTGGACCATATTCTGTCAGCCCTCTCCACCATGACCCTCCTGTCTTGGGTTGCCCTGCAGGCATGGCTTGGTTTCATTGAGTTAGACAAGGCTGTGGTCCTAGTGTGATTAGACTGACTATTTTTCTATGAGTATGGTTTCAGTGTGTCTGCCCTCTGATGCCCTCTTGCAATACCTACCATCTTATTTGGGTTTCTCTTACCTTGGGCGTGGTATATCTCTTCACGGCTGCTCCAGCAAAGCACAGCTGCTGCTCCTTATCTTGGACGAGGGGTATCTCCTTACTGCAGCCATTCCTGACCTACTTTAGTGTTTCCTTAAAGTTTCTATCTCCAAATACAGCCATATTTTGAGGTATTTGGGGTTAGGATTTCAACATATGAATTTGGAAGGTGGAAACTCAATTAAGTCTATAATGAACAATGATGTAATAAAACAAGCTGCAACACACAAGGAATAGTTTTTTTTTTTTTCTTTACAGAAAACATTATTATTCAGGACTGTTTAATCATATATGAAGATTTCAATATGTCTGGTATGGCTACTGTGTGTAGTTCTGAAGATCAGAATCATTGTAAGGACTGGGGTGGGTCATCAACTACTGTGGCTTGAATCCAAGAGAGCTGAAAGTTAATATTCCAATAAGGACAGAATATTGGTGAGTAGCTTAATAATCCAAGGGAATAAGTGGAATCTCATAAACATGAGATATGGTTGGGGATAAGCAAACTGTGATATGGTATGCTATCAGTAAGCTAAAAGAGAAGTATCATTAGAAGGAAAGAATTTCATGCTCTGCATTGAATCATATCACTCCTATTTAGCATGCTTAATTCTGGGCACCATACTTTAAATGGGAGAACAGAGAGATTGGAAATGTTTTTTTAAGAGTGGCATAAAAATACAAAACTTTGATGTATCCACTTTCACTCAACACATTGTTATTTGATTTTATTTTGCTAAGTCAATAGTTGTATTATACCACATGCTAAGCAACCATTTTTAATAACTGAAGCTCCTTAGAGTTTGGTTTATAATGATCAAAAAGCCATTAATCAGAAAATCTCATGACTAAATGTGAAATTACATTCTCACAAAGAATATGAATAAGAAATACATATTATGAAATTATATATATATATATATATGTACACACACACACACACACACACACACACACACACACACACACATATGGACTTCCCTTGTGCCTCAACATGTAAAGAATCCACCTGCAATGTGGGAGAGCTGGTTTTGATCCCAGGGTTGGAAAGATTCCCTGGAGAAGGGAATGGCTACCCATTCCAGTATTCTGACCTGGAGAATCACCATGGACAGTCCATGGGGTTGCAAAGAGACTGACACAACTGAGCCACTTTCACTTCACTTCACTTCATATATACACACATATATATAACATTTCTTATTCACTTCTATCCATGGGGTTGTAAAGAGACTGACACAACTAAGCAACTTTCACTTCACTTCACTTCACATATATATATGTTTATAATATTTCTTATTCACTTCTATATTTCTTGTACTAGATCACAATAAATATTGAAGTGAATAAGAAATGCTTTCCTTCTAGAAGAGACTATTCCAAGATAAGATACATACTTTTTTTAATTTTAAATTTTATTTACTTTTAATTGGGATATAACTGCTTTACAACATTGGGTTGGTTTCTGCCATATATATATATATATATATATATATCAACATGAGTCAGCCATAGGTACACATGTACCCCCTCCTTCTTGAACCTCACTCCCACCTCTCACCCATCCCACTCCTGTAGGTTGTTACAGCACCAAATTTTGGCTACTTGTGTCACACAGCAAATTTCCACTGACTATCTATTATACATACAGTAATGAATTTGTTTAAGTGCTACTCTCTCAATTTATACCACATTCTCCTTTCCCCATTGTGTCCACAAGTCTTTTTCTATGTCTGCATCTCCATTGCTAGGTTCATCAGTACCAGCTTTCTAGATTCCATATATATGCACTAGTACATGATATTTGTTTTTCTCTTTCTGAATTACTTCACTCTGTGTAATAGTTGGCAAACCTATTTCTCAAAGAGCCTTGCTATCTGTTAGTTATATGTCTAAAGGGTGACATGATAATAAATATTTGGATGTTACAAGGTAAAACATTTCCTCTTGCTAAGTTTGACTCCTAAATCAGAAGAGCTGAATTGAGGATCTAAATCAGAGAAAATAAACACAGACGGAGTCATCTAAGTTGTGAAGAATTTTATTAATCTATTAAAAACTGAAGTCTTCCACTTTCTGAGGTATCCTGTTTGTTGTAAAGAGGGGAAACCTTGAAGCAATTAGATATAATAGTCCCACTGACTCTAATGAAGATACTGCAGTATGTTTCAGTGAGTGTGTGTTGGAAAGAGTGGGGAACAACTCAGTGGTCTTGAGTGAAGAAGTGGATATGCATATTACAGGCACCTGGTAGAGGAAGGTGGAGAAAGAGCTAGGACAAGATTGCAAAGTGGATCTTTGTAATCTTATAAAGCAAAATTACAAACTGGATCAACAAAACTGAGATGAGAGAATATATATATATTCTAAAATACTGTGATAAGCACTGGAGTGTCACAGTTATCTAAGGCCTCTAGATAGCAGGATAAATACATCAGCAATCAAAGAGTTCCTGGTTTAATGGGGATAAGCCAAAATCAAAGTAACCACATGTGTATGGTGCTACTTGGCACAAACAAAGAACAGTCATATCATCTTTGGATGAGATAAGTACTCATAGAGGTGGCATCCACACTATCTTGGCTTCTCTAACGGTCCAGTGGTTGGGGATATGACTGCCAATGTAGGGGACATGGGTTGGATCTCTGGTCTGGGAAGATTCCACATGCCATAGGGCAGCTAAGGCCCTGGCACTGTAGCTACTGAAGCCTGCATGTCTACAGCCCATCGTCTGCAAAAAGATAATACAATGAGAAGCATTCTGCATTCTGCAATGAAAATCTCATGCACGATAACTAGAGAGTACCCTTCATTTGCTACAACTAGAGCAAGCTTGTGTGTAGCAACACAAGTCCAATACAGCTGGAAATAAATAAGTGAATTAAAAAAAAAAAAAACTGTGTTTTAACAGACTTGTTGTTCAAGTGCTACCTCCTGTCCGACTTTTTGTGTCCCCATGGATTATAACAAACCAGGCTTCCCTGTCCCTCATTATGTCCCGTATTTTGCCCAAGTTCATGTCTTAACATCCCAGATAGTCTAGTAGTAACAGACTAGGTAGGATTTTTGCTGTGTTCTGAATGTTCATGTCCCCTCCAAATTTCAAATGCTGGAGACTTAATCCCTAAGGTAAAACCATTAGGAGATGAGGCCTTTGCATGGTTATTAGGTCATGAAAGAAGAACCTGACTGGATGGAAGTATCATCGTTATGAAAAACAGTTGACAGAGCTGAATACCCTTATTTCCCCATGCAAGGACACATAGTTGGCAGCCTACAACCTAGAAGAGTACTTTCACCAGAGTCTGGCCATTGTGGCAATCTGATCATGGACTTTTAACCTTCAAATATGTAAGATATAAATTTCCATTGATTTTAAACTACTCAATCTGAAGTATTTTATTATGGCAGCTATAAAGGGTTAAAACAGTTAACCAGACCAGTGGGATTGGAAATTATATTTAAGTCAGAAGAGACAATATAAGCATAATCTTGCCATGGGACTCATTGTGATATGTGCAGGAAAGTAAAGCAAATGTGCATAGGCAGTAATTTAAGTGGTTGACTCTCCACCTTGCAAAATAATCAAAGTAAAAAAAAAAAAAAATGAAGACAGAAACATTGACTTAGAACTCTAGAACTGTGTTGAAGATAAGTTGTAGATGCTCCTGAGACTTTCTAACTTCTACAAGTTTGTTATCTGGGCTGTCTTTGCATCCTCACATAGAATAACATTAAGATGACAATAACAACAATAGCGAAAGTTTACATTCCTGTACTTAGGAATAGAGGAACAGGAAAACTGATAAGACTATTTCTCTCTGTGCATGCTGTCACTTCACTTATGTCCAACTTTCTGTCCCTATGGGCTATAACACTCCAGGCTCCTCTGTCTAAGGGATTCTCCAAGCAAAAATACTGGAGAGGTTAGCTATGTCCTCCTCTAGGGGATCTTCTCAACCCAGGGATCGAATCCGCATCTCTTTATGTCTCCCTCTCCTGCATTGGCAGGTGGGTTCTTTAACATTAGTGACACCTGGGAAGCACTATTTCTTTCTGTACCAAGTAACAGCATGTTATAAGGCAAAAGAAAATGGACTGAATCTCTTGGGCTTGAAGAAAGGAGAAAAATTAAAAATTAAATGCACCTTAATCTATTCAATCTGCAAGGAGGTCAAACCAATCAATCCTAAAGGAAATCAATCCTGAATATTCATTGGAAGGACTGATGCTGAAGCAAAGCTCCAGTGCGTTGGCCACTTGATGCGAACAGCCCACTCATTAGAAAATACTCTGCAGCTGGGAAAGATTGAAGGTACGAGGAAAATGAAAGTGAAGTCACTCAGTCATGTCCAGCTCTTTGCGACCCCATGGACTGTGGCCTACCAGGCCCCTCCGTCCATGGGATTCTCCAGGCAAGAATACTGGAGTGTATTGTCATTTCCTTCTCCAAAGGATCTTCCCAACCCAGGGATTGAGTTCGGGTCTCCCGTGTTGGAAGCAGATGTTTTAATCTTTGAGCCACCAGAGAAGCCTATCCGAAGGTAGGAGAAGGGGACAATAGATGATGAGATGGTTGGATGGCATAACCAACACAATAGACATGAGTTTGAGCAAACTCTGGGAAATGGTGAAGAACAGGGAAGCCTGGCATGCTACAGTCCATGGGGTCTCAAAGTGTCAGATAAGACTGAGCTTGAGCTACTGAACAACATCAAATCTATGCAAAGCGAGTTTTAGGAAAAGGGGTAAATCAGATTAACCAGCCAGTCATCAACTCTATAAATGTCTCAAATATTATCTAACACCTGCTTTGCCTCCTTTCTTTTATTCTTGGTTTCTCAATATGTTGTCAACCTAGAAGGATTTTTCTCATATATGATGAAAGTATAAAATATTTTCCCCACTGTTACTTAAAAAAAAAAAAAAAAAAAACAAAAAAGAAGAAGAACTATACTTACATCATTTGTACAAAATGCCTATATGGTACTGCAGCTGTGGGGATACGGAATTTGAAAGTGCAAAGAAAGAGACAGTACCATTAAAATTGCCTTGACTATACCACAAGGCTGTTCAGTAACAAAGAAGATATCTGTCTTGTCCAGGTTAAATAAAACAGCAATCACTCCAGTGAAATATGCTTAAACTTTGAGTTTATTTATGGGCATGCACTGGCAATTGCAGTCACCAATATAAATACAATACATTTCAGTTAGAAACAGACAACATATCAGTAAGTGTCTTGAGGGTCTGATAAGCAAGACAATTGCGGGTAGAAATATGTAAAAAAGTTTGTGATGGATTAATGGAAGTGGCTTTTCTTTCTTTTTTTTTTTTTGGCAAAGAAAAGGAGGTGCAATGCAGGAATAAAAGATGAGAAAGAATAAATTTTCTCTATGTGAAGGCACTCTTTCTGTAATTCACTGTACTCAGAGATGAAGCTACTAAGGAAGCTTGATCTGGTGGATACTTGTAGGTATAAAATACATGTTCATAAGCTTATTTTGACAAACATATCTAATGAGTTGAAAAATATAAAATAAACATTAATAATGCAGTAAAGAATGAAAATATACGTGTGTACCTGGTTTGTCACTTCAGGCCAGACTCTTTGCGACCCTATGGACTGTAGCCTGGCAGGCTCTCCTGTCCAAAGGATCTTCAGGCAAGAACATTGGAGTGGGTTTCCATGCCCTTCTCCAGTGGATCTTCCTGACCCAGGGATCAAACCCACATCTCTTGCATTGCAAGCAGATTTTTTACCTACTGAACCACTTAGGAAGCCCAGAGAATGCACTCTGCTTTTAAAAGGATTACAATGTATTTGGGAAACCAGGAAAATGAAAGTAAAGTTGTATAAAGGTTAGGTAAGGTAAGCTTAGGTTTTCTTATGTCTAACTTTCTCTAAGACTCTAACGCTGTAACTGAAAACTCACTTTGAGAATTAAAAGGTATAGCTTCAGCTTCTAATTTATTTTTGGAGGAGATTCTTCCAGAATATCTTGAGATCTAGAAGTGTTTTTGTTGATCTTGACATCAGACAAGGAAAATTGAAGGAGAAAGAGCTTCATTGTGAGAGAACGCTTGAGAGAGCCTGTGTCCAGCTTTGAAGGTCTTGTCCAGGTGCTTCTATAGGCTTATTCAATTTGAAGATGAATGTGAGCAGGCAAGGTGGCAAATGACGCTCTAGTTCATGATGTCCCGTTTTAAAACAAAACTTCCCATATTTTGGAATTCTCCTAAGTTCAGGAAAAATTTGGTCAATTGGTCATCCTAGATATAGGAGAGATTAGCATCACTCCCCCAAACAGAACTGACTGGCTATCAGGACATGGAGACAGGCCCTAGTAACTCTAGCTATTAAGTAAAAGGCCATGGGATTCGGGCAGTGCTTATAGAATTGGAAAAAGCATCAATTTTCCAAAATAGCCATACTTCATATAATGAGGATTCGTTCCTTGTGGATATAGAGAACTCTGTAGAAAATATAAGCTGGGAAAATTGCCATCAGCCTTTCTCAGTTCAGTTCAGTTCAGTCGCTCAGTCATGTCTGACTCTTTGCGACTCCATGAATTGCAGCATGCCAGGCCTCCCTGTTAATCACCATCTCCCGGAGTTCACTCAGACTCACGTCCATCGAGTCCGTGATGCCATCAAGCCATCTCATCCTTGGTCGTCCCCTTCTCCTCCTGCCCCCAATCCCTCCCAGCATCAGAGTCTTTTCCAATGAGTCAACTCTTTGCATGA